>CAKAIZ010000267.1:0-29107 GCA_916610145.1 Eristalis arbustorum | reverse complement strand
ACCCACACGCGTGGAGATATTATCGTGCATGTACCCATTGACTCTAAGACTCTGGGATGGAAAAAGTTGGCGGTGGTCAGCAGGGCAATTTTTAAGGTTTCCATAGCTCATCTTCCAACCCACACGCGTGGAGATATTATCGTGCATGTACCCACTGACTCTAAGACTCTGGGATGGAAAAAGTTGGCGGTGATTAGTAGGGCACTATAGCTCATAGCTCATCTTCCATAGCTCATCTTCCAACCCACACGCGTGGAGATGTTATCGTGCATGTAGCCACTGACTCTAAGACTCTGGGATGGAAAAAGTTGGCGGTGATTAGTAGGGCACCATAGCTCATAGCTCATCCTCCATAGCTCATCTTCCAACCCACACGCGTGGAGATGTTATCGTGCATGTACCCACTGACTCTAAGACTCTGGGATGGAAAAAGTTGGCGTTGAGTAGTAGGGCACCATAGCTCATAGCTCATCTTCCATAGCTCATCTTCCAACCCACACGCGTGGAGATGTTATCGTGCATGTACCCATTGACTCTAAGACTCTGGGATGGAAAAAGTTGGCGGTGATTAGTAGGGCACCATAGCTCATAGCTCATCTTCCATAGCTCATCTTCCAACCCACACGCGTGGAGATGTTATCGTGCATGTACCCATTGACTCTAAGACTCTGGGATGGAAAAAGTTGGCGGTGATTAGTAGGGCACCATAGCTCATAGCTCATCTTCCATAGCTCATCTTCCAACCCACACGCGTGGAGATGTTATAGTGCATGTACCCATTGACTCTAAGACTCTGGGATGGAAAAAGTTGGCGGTGATTAGTAGGGCACCATAGCTCATAGCTCATCTTCCATAGCTCATCTCCAACCCACACGCGTGGAGATGTTATCGTGCATGTACCCATTGACTCTGAGACTCTGGGATGGAACAAGTTGGCGGTGATTAGTAGGGCACCATAGCTCATAGCTCATCTTCCAACCCACACGCGTGGAGATGTTATCGTGCATGTAGCCACTGACTCTAAGACTCTGGGATGGAAAAAGTTGGCGGTGATTAGTAGGGCAATTTTGAAGGTTTCCATAGCTCATCTTCCAACCCACACGCGTGGAGATATTATCGTGCATGTACCCATTGACTCTAAGACTCTGGGATGGAAAAAGTTGGCGGTGGTCAGCAGGGCAATTTTTAAGGTTTCCATAGCTCATCTTCCAACCCACACGGGTGGTGATGTTATCGTGCATGTACCAATTGACTCTGAGACTCTGGGATGGCAAAAGTTGGCGGTGATTAGTAGGGCACCATAGCTCAAAGCTCATCTTCCATAGCTCATTTTCCAACCCACACGCGTGGAGATGTTATCGTGCATGTACCCATTGACTCTGAGACTCTGGGATGGAAAAAGTTGGCGGTGATTAGTAGGGCACCATAGCTCATAGCTCATCTTTCATAGCTCATCTTCCAACCCATACGCGTGGAGATGTTATCGTGCATGTACCCATTGACTCTGAGACTCTGGGATGGAAAAAGTTGGCGGTGATTAGTAGGGCACCATAGCTCATAGCTCATCTTTCATAGCTCATCTTCCAACCCACACGCGTGGAGATGTTATCGTGCATGTACCCATTGACTCTGAGACTCTGGGATGGAAAAAGTTGGCGGTGATTAGTAGGGCACCATAGCTCTTAGCTCATCTTCCAACCCACACGCGTGGAGATGTTATCGTGCATGTACCCACTGACTCTAAGACTCTGGGATGGAAAAAGTTGGCGGTGATTAGTAGGGCACCATAGCTCATAGCTCATCTTCCATAGCTCATTTTCCAACCCACACGCGTGGAGATGTTATCGTGCATGTACCCATTGACTCTAAGACTCTGGGATGGAAAAAGTTGGCGGTGATTAGTAGGGCACCATAGCTCATAGCTCATCTTCCATAGCTCATCTTCCAACCCACACGCGTGGAGATGTTATCGTGCATGTACCCATTGACTCTAAGACTCTGGGATGGAAAAAGTTGGCGGTGATTAGTAGGGCACCATAGCTCATAGCTCATCTTCCAACCCACACGCGTGGAGATGTTATCGTGCATGTACCCATTGACTCTAAGACTCTGGGATGGAAAAAGTTGGCGGTGATTAGTAGGGCACCATAGCTCATAGCTCATCTTCCATAGCTCATCTTCCAACCCACACGCGTGGAGATGTTATCGTGCATGTACCCATTGACTCTGAGACTCTGGGATGGAAAAAGTTGGCGGTGATTAGTAGGGCACCATAGCTCATAGCTCATCTTCCATAGCTCATTTTCCAACCCACACGCGTGGAGATGTTATCGTGCATGTACCCATTGACTCTGAGACTCTGGGATGGAAAAAGTTGGCGGTGGTCAGTAGGGCAATTTTGAACGCTTCCATAGCTCATCTTCCAATCCACACGGGCGATGATGTTATCGTGCATGTAGCCACTGACTCTGAGACTCTGGGATGGAAAAAGTTGGCGGTGATTAGTAGGGCAATTTTGAAGGTTTCCATAGCTCATCTTCCAACCCACACGCGTGGAGATGTTATCGTGCATGTACCCATTGACTCTAAGACTCTGGGATGGAAAAAGTTGGCGGTGATTAGTAGGGCACCATAGCTCATAGCTCATCTTCCATAGCTCATCTTCCATAGCTCATCTTCCATAGCTCATCTTCCATAGCTCATCTTCCAACCCACACGCGTGGAGATGTTATCGTGCATGTACCCATTGACTCTGAGACTCTGGGATGGCAAAAGTTGGCGGTGATTAGTAGGGCACCATAGCTCATAGCTCATCTTCCATAACTCATTTTCCAACCCACACGCGTGGAGATGTTTTCGTGCATGTACCCATTGACTCTGAGACTCTGGGATGGAAAAAGTTGGCGGTGATTAGTAGGGCAATTTTGAAGGTTTCCATAGCTCATCTTCCAACCCACACGCGTGGAGATGTTATCGTGCATGTACCCACTGACTCTAAGACTCTGGGATGGAAAAAGTTGGCGTTGAGTAGTAGGCACCATAGCTCATAGCTCATCTTCCATAGCTCATCTTCCAACCCACACGCGTGGAGATGTTATCGTGCATGTACCCACTGACTCTAAGACTCTGGGATGGAAAAAGTTGGCGGTGATTAGTAGGGCACCATAGCTCATAGCTCATCTTCCATAGCTCATCTTCCAACCCACACGCGTGGAGATGTTATCGTGCATGTAGCCACTGACTCTAAGACTCTGGGATGGAAAAAGTTGGCGGTGATTAGTAGGGCAATTTTGAAGGTTTCCATAGCTCATCTTCCAACCCACACGCGTGGAGATGTTATCGTGCATGTACCCATTGACTCTAAGACTCTGGGATGGAAAAAGTTGGCGGTGATTAGTAGGGCACCATAGCTCATAGCTCATCTTCCATAGCTCATCTTCCAACCCACACGCGTGGAGATGTTATCGTGCATGTACCCATTGACTCTGAGACTCTGGGATGGAAAAAGTTGGCGGTGATTAGTAGGGCAATTTTGAAGGTTTCCATAGCTCATCTTCCAACCCACACGCGTGGAGATGTTATCGTGCATGTAGCCACTGACTCTGAGACTCTGGGATGAAAAAAGTTGGCGGTGATTAGTAGGGCAATTTTGAAGGTTTCCATAGCTCATCTTCCAACCCACACGCGTGGAGATGTTATCGTGCATGTACCTATTGACTCTAAGACTCTGGGATGGAAAAAGTTGGCGTTGAGTAGTAGGGCACCATAGCTCATAGCTCATCTTCCATAGCTCATCTTCCAACCCACACGGGTGGTGATGTTATCGTGCATGTACCCATTGACTCTGAGACTCTGGGATGGCAAAAGTTTGCGGTGATTAGTAGGGCACCATAGCTCAAAGCTCATCTTCCATAGCTCATTTTCCAACCCACACGCGTGGAGATGTTATCGTGCATGTACCCATTGACTCTGAGACTCTGGGATGGAAAAAGTTGGCGGTGATTAGTAGGGCACCATAGCTCATAGCTCATCTTCCATAGCTCATTTTCCAACCCACACGCGTGGAGATGTTATCGTGCATGTACCCATTGACTCTAAGACTCTGGGATGGAAAAAGTTGGCGGTGATTAGTAGGGCAATTTTGAAGGTTTCCATAGCTCATCTTCCATAGCTCACACGCGTGGAGATGTTATCGTGCATGTACCTATTGACTCTAAGACTCTGGGATGGCAAAAGTTGGCGGTGATTAGTAGGGCACCATAGCTCATAGCTCATCTTCCAACCCACACGCGTGGAGATGTTATCGTGCATGTACCCACTGACTCTAAGACTCTGGGATGGAAAAAGTTGGCGGTGATTAGTAGGGCACCATAGCTCATAGCTCATCTTCCATAGCTCATTTTCCAACCCACACGCGTGGAGATGTTATCGTGCATGTACCCATTGACTCTAAGACTCTGGGATGGAAAAAGTTGGCGGTGATTAGTAGGGCACCATAGCTCATAGCTCATCTTCCATAGCTCATCTTCCAACCCACACGCGTGGAGATGTTATCGTGCATGTACCCATTGACTCTGAGACTCTGGGATGGAACAAGTTGGCGGTGATTAGTAGGGCACCATAGCTCATAGCTCATCTTCCATAGCTCATCTTCCAACCCACACGCGTGGAGATGTTATCGTGCATGTAGCCACTGACTCTAAGACTCTGGGATGGAAAAAGTTGGCGGTGATTAGTAGGGCAATTTTGAAGGTTTCCATAGCTCATCTTCCAACCCACACGCGTGGAGATATTATCGTGCATGTACCCATTGACTCTAAGACTCTGGGATGGAAAAAGTTGGCGGTGGTCAGCAGGGCAATTTTTAAGGTTTCCATAGCTCATCTTCCAACCCACACGGGTGGTGATGTTATCGTGCATGTACCCATTGACTCTGAGACTCTGGGATGGCAAAAGTTGGCGGTGATTAGTAGGGCACCATAGCTCAAAGCTCATCTTCCATAGCTCATTTTCCAACCCACACGCGTGGAGATGTTATCGTGCATGTACCCATTGACTCTGAGACTCTGGGATGGAAAAAGTTGGCGGTGATTAGTAGGGCACCATAGCTCATAGCTCATCTTTCATAGCTCATCTTCCAACCCATACGCGTGGAGATGTTATCGTGCATGTACCCATTGACTCTGAGACTCTGGGATGGAAAAAGTTGGCGGTGATTAGTAGGGCAATTTTGAAGGTTTCCATAGCTCATCTTCCAACCCACACGCGTGGAGATGTTATCGTGCATGTACCCATTGACTCTAAGACTCTGGGATGGAAAAAGTTGGCGGTGATTAGTAGGGCACCATAGCTCATAGCTCATCTTCCATAGCTCATCTTCCATAGCTCATCTTCCAACCCACACGCGTGGAGATGTTATCGTGCATGTACCCATTGACTCTGAGACTCTGGGATGGAAAAAGTTGGCGGTGATTAGTAGGGCACCATAGCTCTTAGCTCATCTTCCAACCCACACGCGTGGAGATGTTATCGTGCATGTACCCACTGACTCTAAGACTCTGGGATGGAAAAAGTTGGCGGTGATTAGTAGGGCACCATAGCTCATAGCTCATCTTCCATAGCTCATTTTCCAATCCACACGCGTGGAGATGTTATCGTGCATGTACCCATTGACTCTAAGACTCTGGGATGGAAAAAGTTGGCGGTGATTAGTAGGGCACCATAGCTCATAGCTCATCTTCCATAGCTCATCTTCCAACCCACACGCGTGGAGATGTTATCGTGCATGTACCCATTGACTCTAAGACTCTGGGATGGAAAAAGTTGGCGGTGATTAGTAGGGCACCATAGCTCATAGCTCATCTTCCATAGCTCATCTTCCAACCCACACGCGTGGAGATGTTATCGTGCATGTACCCATTGACTCTAAGACTCTGGGATGGAAAAAGTTGGCGGTGATTAGTAGGGCACCATAGCTCATAGCTCATCTTCCATAGCTCATCTTCCAACCCACACGCGTGGAGATGTTATCGTGCATGTACCCATTGACTCTGAGACTCTGGGATGGAAAAAGTTGGCGGTGATTAGTAGGGCACCATAGCTCATAGCTCATCTTCCATAGCTCATTTTCCAACCCACACGCGTGGAGATGTTATCGTGCATGTACCCATTGACTCTGAGACTCTGGGATGGAAAAAGTTGGCGGTGGTCAGTAGGGCAATTTTGAACGCTTCCATAGCTCATCTTCCAATCCACACGGGCGATGATGTTATCGTGCATGTAGCCACTGACTCTGAGACTCTGGGATGGAAAAAGTTGGCGGTGATTAGTAGGGCAATTTTGAAGGTTTCCATAGCTCATCTTCCAACCCACACGCGTGGAGATGTTATCGTGCATGTACCCATTGACTCTAAGACTCTGGGATGGAAAAAGTTGGCGGTGATTAGTAGGGCACCATAGCTCATAGCTCATCTTCCATAGCTCATCTTCCATAGCTCATCTTCCATAGCTCATCTTCCAACCCACACGCGTGGAGATGTTATCGTGCATGTACCCATTGACTCTAAGACTCTGGGATGGAAAAAGTTGGCGGTGATTAGTAGGGCACCATAGCTCATAGCTCATCTTCCATAGCTCATCTTCCAACCCACACGGGTGGTGATGTTATCGTGCATGTACCCATTGACTCTGAGACTCTGGGATGGCAAAAGTTTGCGGTGATTAGTAGGGCACCATAGCTCAAAGCTCATCTTCCATAGCTCATTTTCCAACCCACACGCGTGGAGATGTTATCGTGCATGTACCCATTGACTCTGAGACTCTGGGATGGAAAAAGTTGGCGGTGATTATTAGGGCACCATAGCTCATAGCTCATCTTCCATAGCTCATTTTCCAACCCACACGCGTGGAGATGTTATCGTGCATGTACCCATTGACTCTAAGACTCTGGGATGGAAAAAGTTGGCGGTGATTAGTAGGGCAATTTTGAAGGTTTCCATAGCTCATCTTCCAACCCACACGCGTGGAGATGTTATCGTGCATGTACCCACTGACTCTAAGACTCTGGGATGGAAAAAGTTGGCGGTGATTAGTAGGGCACCATAGCTCAAAGCTCATCTTCCATAGCTCATTTTCCAACCCACACGCGTGGAGATGTTATCGTGCATGTACCCATTGACTCTGAGACTCTGGGATGGAAAAAGTTGGCGGTGATTAGTAGGGCACCATAGCTCATAGCTCATCTTTCATAGCTCATCTTCCAACCCATACGCGTGGAGATGTTATCGTGCATGTACCCATTGACTCTGAGACTCTGGGATGGAAAAAGTTGGCGGTGATTAGTAGGGCAATTTTGAAGGTTTCCATAGCTCATCTTCCAACCCACACGCGTGGAGATGTTATCGTGCATGTACCCATTGACTCTAAGACTCTGGGATGGAAAAAGTTGGCGGTGATTAGTAGGGCACCATAGCTCATAGCTCATCTTCCATAGCTCATCTTCCATAGCTCATCTTCCAACCCACACGCGTGGAGATGTTATCGTGCATGTACCCATTGACTCTGAGACTCTGGGATGGAAAAAGTTGGCGGTGATTAGTAGGGCACCATAGCTCTTAGCTCATCTTCCAACCCACACGCGTGGAGATGTTATCGTGCATGTACCCACTGACTCTAAGACTCTGGGATGGAAAAAGTTGGCGGTGATTAGTAGGGCACCATAGCTCATAGCTCATCTTCCATAGCTCATTTTCCAATCCACACGCGTGGAGATGTTATCGTGCATGTACCCATTGACTCTAAGACTCTGGGATGGAAAAAGTTGGCGGTGATTAGTAGGGCACCATAGCTCATAGCTCATCTTCCATAGCTCATCTTCCAACCCACACGCGTGGAGATGTTATCGTGCATGTACCCATTGACTCTAAGACTCTGGGATGGAAAAAGTTGGCGGTGATTAGTAGGGCACCATAGCTCATAGCTCATCTTCCATAGCTCATCTTCCAACCCACACGCGTGGAGATGTTATCGTGCATGTACCCATTGACTCTAAGACTCTGGGATGGAAAAAGTTGGCGGTGATTAGTAGGGCACCATAGCTCATAGCTCATCTTCCATAGCTCATCTTCCAACCCACACGCGTGGAGATGTTATCGTGCATGTACCCATTGACTCTGAGACTCTGGGATGGAAAAAGTTGGCGGTGATTAGTAGGGCACCATAGCTCATAGCTCATCTTCCATAGCTCATTTTCCAACCCACACGCGTGGAGATGTTATCGTGCATGTACCCATTGACTCTGAGACTCTGGGATGGAAAAAGTTGGCGGTGGTCAGTAGGGCAATTTTGAACGCTTCCATAGCTCTTCTTCCAATCCACACGGGCGATGATGTTATCGTGCATGTAGCCACTGACTCTGAGACTCTGGGATGGAAAAAGTTGGCGGTGATTAGTAGGGCAATTTTGAAGGTTTCCATAGCTCATCTTCCAACCCACACGCGTGGAGATGTTATCGTGCATGTACCCATTGACTCTAAGACTCTGGGATGGAAAAAGTTGGCGGTGATTAGTAGGGCACCATAGCTCATAGCTCATCTTCCATAGCTCATCTTCCATAGCTCATCTTCCATAGCTCATCTTCCAACCCACACGCGTGGAGATGTTATCGTGCATGTACCCATTGACTCTAAGACTCTGGGATGGAAAAAGTTGGCGGTGATTAGTAGGGCACCATAGCTCATAGCTCATCTTCCATAGCTCATCTTCCAACCCACACGGGTGGTGATGTTATCGTGCATGTACCCATTGACTCTGAGACTCTGGGATGGCAAAAGTTTGCGGTGATTAGTAGGGCACCATAGCTCAAAGCTCATCTTCCATAGCTCATTTTCCAACCCACACGCGTGGAGATGTTATCGTGCATGTACCCATTGACTCTGAGACTCTGGGATGGAAAAAGTTGGCGGTGATTATTAGGGCACCATAGCTCATAGCTCATCTTCCATAGCTCATTTTCCAACCCACACGCGTGGAGATGTTATCGTGCATGTACCCATTGACTCTAAGACTCTGGGATGGAAAAAGTTGGCGGTGATTAGTAGGGCAATTTTGAAGGTTTCCATAGCTCATCTTCCAACCCACACGCGTGGAGATGTTATCGTGCATGTACCTATTGACTCTAAGACTCTGGGATGGCAAAAGTTGGCGGTGATTAGTAGGGCACCATAGCTCATAGCTCATCTTCCAACCCACACGCGTGGAGATGTTATCGTGCATGTACCCACTGACTCTAAGACTCTGGGATGGAAAAAGTTGGCGGTGATTAGTAGGGCACCATAGCTCATAGCTCATCTTCCATAGCTCATTTTCCAACCCACACGCGTGGAGATGTTATCGTGCATGTACCCATTGACTCTAAGACTCTGGGATGGAAAAAGTTGGCGGTGATTAGTAGGGCACCATAGCTCATAGCTCATCTTCCATAGCTCATCTTCCAACCCACACGCGTGAAGATGTTATCGTGCATGTACCCATTGACTCTAAGACTCTGGGATGGAAAAAGTTGGCGGTGATTAGTAGGGCACCATAGCTCATAGCTCATCTTCCATAGCTCATCGTCCAACCCACACGCGTGGAGATGTTATCGTGCATGTACATACTGACTCTAAGACTCTGGGATGGAAAAAGTTGGCGGTGATTAGTAGGGCACCATAGCTCATAGCTCATCTTCCATAGCTCATCTTCCAACCCACACGCGTGGAGATATTATCGTGCATGTACCCATTGACTCTGAGACTCTGGGATGGAAAAAGTTGGCGGTGGTCAGTAGGGCAATTTTGAACGCTTCCATAGCTCATCTTCCAATCCACACGGGCGGTGATGTTATCGTGCATGTACCCATTGACTCTGAGACTCTGGGATGGAAAAAGTTGGCGGTGATTAGTAGGGCACCATAGCTCATAGCTCATCTTCCATAGCTCATCTTCCAACCCACACGGGTGGTGATGTTATCGTGCATGTACCCATTGACTCTGAGACTCTGGGATGGAAAAAGTTGGCGGTGATTAGTAGGGTACCATAGCTCATAGCTCATCTTCCATAGCTCATCTTCCAACCCACACGCGTGGAGATGTTATCGTGCATGTACCCACTGACTCTAAGACTCTGGGATGGAAAAAGTTGGCGGTGATTAGTAGGGCACCATAGCTCATAGCTCATCTTCCATAACTCATCTTCCAACCCACACGCGTGGAGATGTTATCGTGCATGTACCTATTGACTCTAAGACTCTGGGATGGAAAAAGTTGGCCGTGGTCAGTAGGGCAATTTTGAAGGTTTCCATAGCTCATCTTCCAACCCACACGCGTGGAGATGTTATCGTGCATGTACCCACTGACTCTAAGACTCTGGGATGGAAAAAGTTGGCGGTGATTAGTAGGGCACCATAGCTCATAGCTCATCTTCCATAGCTCATCTTCCAACCCACACGCGTGGAGATGTTATCGTGCATGTACCCACTGACTCTAAGACTCTGGGATGGAAAAAGTTGGCGGTGATTAGTAGGGCACCATAGCTCATAGCTCATCTTCCATAACTCATCTTCCAACCCACACGCGTGGAGATGTTATCGTGCATGTACCTATTGACTCTAAGACTCTGGGATGGAAAAAGTTGGCCGTGGTCAGTAGGGCAATTTTGAAGGTTTCCATAGCTCATCTTCCAACCCACACGCGTGGAGATGTTATCGTGCATGTACCCATTGACTCTAAGACTCTGGGATGGAAAAAGTTGGCGGTGATTAGTAGGGCACCATAGCTCATAGCTCATCTTCCATAGCTCATCTTCCAACCCACACGCGTGGAGATGTTATCGTGCATGTACCCACTGACTCTAAGACTCTGGGATGGAAAAAGTTGGCGGTGATTAGTAGGGCACCATAGCTCATAGCTCATCTTCCATAGCTCATCTTCCAACCCACACGCGTGGAGATGTTATCGTGCATGTACCCATTGACTCTGAGACTCTGGGATGGAAAAAGTTGGCGTTGAGTAGTAGGGCACCATAGCTCATAGCTCATCTTCCATAGCTCATCTTCCAACCCACACGCGTGGAGATGTTATCGTGCATGTACCCATTGACTCTGAGACTCTGGGATGGAAAAAGTTGGCGGTGATTAGTAGGGCACCATAGCTCATTGCTCATCTTCCATAGCTCATCTTCCAACCCACACGCGTGGAGATGTTATCGTGCATGTACCCATTGACTCTGAGACTCTGGGATGGAAAAAGTTGGCGGTGATTAGTAGGGTACCATAGCTCATAGCTCATCTTCCATAGCTCATCTTCCAATCCACACGCGTGGAGATGTTATCGTGCATGTACCTATTGACTCTAAGACTCTGAGATGGAAAAAGTTGGCGGTGATTAGTAGGGCACCATAGCTCATAGCTCATCTTCCATAGCTCATCTTCCAACCCACACGCGTGGAGATGTTATCGTGCATGTACCCATTGACTCTAAGACTCTGTGATGGAAAAAGTTGGCGGTGATTAGTAGGGCACCATAGCTCATAGCTCATCTTCAATAGCTCATCTTCCAACCCACACGCGTGGAGATGTTATCGTGCATGTACCCATTGACTCTGAGACTCTGGGATGGAAAAAGTTGGCGGTGATTAGTAGGGCAATTTTGAAGGTTTCCATAGCTCATCTTCCAACCCACACGCGTGGAGATGTTATCGTGCATGTACCCATTGACTCTGAGACTCTGGGATGGAAAAAGTTGGCGTTGAGTAGTAGGGCACCATAGCTCATAGCTCATCTTCCATAGCTCATCTTCCATAGCTCATCTTCCAACCCACACGCGTGGAGATGTTATCGTGCATGTACCCATTGACTCTAAGACTCTGGGATGGAAAAAGTTGGCGGTGATTAGTAGGGCACCATAGCTCATAGCTCATCTTCCATAGCTCATCTTCCAACCCACACGCGTGGAGATGTTATCGTGCATGTACCCATTGACTCTGAGACTCTGGGATGGAAAAAGTTGGCGGTGATTAGTAGGGCAATTTTGAAGGTTTCCATAGCTCATCTTCCAACCCACACGCGTGGAGATGTTATCGTGCATGTACCCACTGACTCTAAGACTCTGGGATGGAAAAAGTTGGCGGTGATTAGTAGGGCACCATAGCTCATCTTCCATAGCTCATCTTCCAACCCACACGCGTGGAGATGTTATCGTGCATGAACCCACTGACTCTAAGACTCTGGGATGGAAAAAGTTGGCGGTGATTAGTAGGGCACCATAGCTCATAGCTCATCTTCCATAACTCATCTTCCAACCCACACGCGTGGAGATGTTATCGTGCATGTACCTATTGACTCTAAGACTCTGGGATGGAAAAAGTTGGCCGTGGTCAGTAGGGCAATTTTGAAGGTTTCCATAGCTCATCTTCCAACCCACACGCGTGGAGATGTTATCGTGCATGTACCCATTGACTCTAAGACTCTGGGATGGAAAAAGTTGGCGGTGATTAGTAGGGCACCATAGCTCATAGCTCATCTTCCATAGCTCATCTTCCAACCCACACGCGTGGAGATGTTATCGTGCATGTACCCATTGACTCTGAGACTCTGGGATTGAAAAAGTTGGCGTTGAGTAGTAGGACACCATAGCTCATAGCTCATCTTCCAACCCACACGCGTGGAGATGTTATCGTGCATGTACCCATTGACTCTGAGACTCTGGGATGGAAAAAGTTGGCGGTGATTAGTAGGGCACCATAGCTCATAGCTCATCTTCCATAGCTCATCTTCCAACCCACACGCGTGGAGATGTTATCGTGCATGTACCCATTGACTCTGAGACTCTGGGATGGAAAAAGTTGGCGGTGATTAGTAGGGTACCATAGCTCATAGCTCATCTTCCATAGCTCATCTTCCAATCCACACGCGTGGAGATGTTATCGTGCATGTACCTATTGACTCTAAGACTCTGAGATGGAAAAAGTTGGCGGTGATTAGTAGGGCACCATAGCTCATAGCTCATCTTCCATAGCTCATCTTCCAACCCACACGCGTGGAGATGTTATCGTGCATGTACCCATTGACTCTAAGACTCTGGGATGGAAAAAGTTGGCGGTGATTAGTAGGGCACCATAGCTCATAGCTCATCTTCCATAGCTCATCTTCCATAGCTCATCTTCCATAGCTCATCTTCCAACCCACACGCGTGGAGATGTTATCGTGCATGTACCCATTGACTCTGAGACTCTGGGATGGAAAAAGTTGGCGGTGATTAGTAGGGCAATTTTGAAGGTTTCCATAGCTCATCTTCCAACCCACACGCGTGGAGATGTTATCGTGCATGTACCCATTGACTCTGAGACTCTGGGATGGAAAAAGTTGGCGGTGATTAGTAGGGCACCATAGCTCATAGCTCATCTTCCATAGCTCATCTTCCAACCCACATGCGTGGAGATGTTATCGTGCATGTACCCATTGACTCTGAGACTCTGGGATGGAAAAAGTTGGCGGTGATTAGTAGGGCAATTTTGAAGGTTTCCATAGCTCATCTTCCAACCCACACGCGTGGAGATGTTATCGTGCATGTACCCATTGACTCTGAGACTCTGGGATGGAAAAAGTTGGCGTTGAGTAGTAGGGCACCATAGCTCATAGCTCATCTTCCATAGCTCATCTTCCAACCCACACGCGTGGAGATGTTATCGTGCATGTACCCATTGACTCTAAGACTCTGGGATGGAAAAAGTTGGCGGTGATTAGTAGGGCACCATAGCTCATAGCTCATCTTCCATAGCTCATCTTCCAACCCACACGCGTGGAGATGTTATCGTGCATGTACCCATTGACTCTGAGACTCTGGGATGGAAAAAGTTGGCGGTGATTAGTAGGGCAATTTTGAAGGTTTCCATAGCTCATCTTCCAACCCACACGCGTGGAGATGTTATCGTGCATGTACCCATTGACTCTAAGACTCTGGGATGGAAAAAGTTGGCGGTGATTAGTAGGGCACCATAGCTCATAGCTCATCTTCCATAGCTCATCTTCCAACCCACACGCGTGGAGATGTTATCGTGCATGTACCCATTGACTCTGAGACTCTGGGACGGAAAAAGTTGGCGGTGGTTAGTAGGGCAATTTTGAAGGTTTCCATAGCTCATCTTCCAACCCACACGCGTGGAGATGTTATCGTGCATGTACCCATTGACTCTGAGACTCTGGGATGGAAAAAGTTGGCGTTGAGTAGTAGGGCACCATAGCTCATAGCTCATCTTCCATAGCTCATCTTCCAACCCACACGCGTGGAGATGTTATCGTGCATGTACCCATTGACTCTAAGACTCTGGGATGGAAAAAGTTGGCGGTGATTAGTAGGGCACCATAGCTCATAGCTCATCTTCCATAGCTCATCTTCCAACCCACACGCGTGGAGATGTTATCGTGCATGTACCCATTGACTCTGAGACTCTGGGATGGAAAAAGTTGGCGGTGATTAGTAGGGCAATTTTGAAGGTTTCCATAGCTCATCTTCCAACCCACACGCGTGGAGATGTTATCGTGCATGTACCCATTGACTCTAAGACTCTGGGATGGAAAAAGTTGGCGGTGATTAGTAGGGCACCATAGCTCATAGCTCATCTTCCATTGCTCATCTTCCATAGCTCATCTTCCAACCCACACGCGTGGAGATGTTATCGTGCATGTACCTATTGACTCTAAGACTCTCGGATGGAAAAAGTTGGCCGTGCTCAGTAGGGCAATTTGGAAGGTTTCCATAGCTCATCTTCCAACCCACACGCGTGGAGATGTTATCGTGCATGTACCCATTGACTCTAAGACTCTGGGATGGAAAAAGTTGGCGGTGATTAGTAGGGCACCATAGCTCATAGCTCATCTTCCATAGCTCATCTTCCAACCCACACGCGTGGAGATGTTATCGTGCATGTACCCATTGACTCTGAGACTCTGGGATGGAAAAAGTTGGCGGTGATTAGTAGGGCACCATAGCTCATAGCTCATCTTCCATAGCTCATCTTCCAACCCACACGCGTGGAGATGTTATCGTGCATGTACCTATTGACTCTAAGACTCTGGGATGGAAAAAGTTGGCGGTGATTAGTAGGGCACCATAGCTCATAGCTCATCTTCCAACCCACACGCGTGGAGATGTTATCGTGCATGTACCCATTGACTCTGAGACTCTGGGATGGAAAAAGTTGGCGTTGAGTAGTAGGGCACCATAGCTCATAGCTCATCTTCCATAGCTCATTTTCCAACTTACACGCGTGGAGATGTTTTCGTGCATGTACCCATTGACTCTGAGACTCTGGGATGGAAAAAGTTGGCGGTGATTAGTAGGGCACCATAGCTCATAGCTCATCTTCCATAGCTC
This sequence comes from Eristalis arbustorum, assembly GCA_916610145.1. Lineage (NCBI taxonomy): Eukaryota > Metazoa > Arthropoda > Insecta > Diptera > Syrphidae > Eristalis > Eristalis arbustorum. Next base: position 13,697 of record CAKAIZ010000267.1, on the reverse strand, counting down.
ATCTTCCAACCCACACGCGTGGAGATGTTATCGTGCATGTACCCATTGACTCTGAGACTCTGGGATGGAAAAAGTTGGCGGTGATTAGTAGGGCAATTTTGAAGGTTTCCATAGCTCATCTTCCAACCCACACGGGTGGTGATGTTATCGTGCATGTACCTATTGACTCTAAGACTCTCGGATGGAAAAAGTTGGCGGTGATTAGTAGGGCACCATAGCTCATAGCTCATCTTCCAACCCACACGCGTGGAGATGTTATCGTGCATGTACCCATTGACTCTAAGACTCTGGGATGGAAAAAGTTGGCGGTGATTAGTAGGGCACCATAGCTCATAGCTCATCTTCCATAGCTCATTTTCCAACCCACACGGGTGGAGATGTTTTCGTGCATGTACCCATTGACTCTGAGACTCTGGGATGGAAAAAGTTGGCGGTGATTAGTAGGGCAATTTTGAAGGTTTCCATAGCTCATCTTCCAACCCACACGCGTGGAGATGTTATCGTGCATGTACCCATTGACTCTGAGACTCTGGGATGGAAAAAGTTGGCGGTGATTAGTAGGGCACCATAGCTCATAGCTCATCTTCCATAGCTCATCTTCCAACCCACACGCGTGGAGATGTTATCGTGCATGTACCCATTGACTCTAAGACTCTGGGATGGAAAAAGTTGGCGGTGATTAGTAGGGCACCATAGCTCATAGCTCATCTTCCAACCCACACGCGTGGAGATGTTATCGTGCATGTACCCATTGACTCTAAGACTCTGGGATGGAAAAAGTTGGCAGTGATTAGTAGGGCACCATAGCTCATAGCTCATCTTCCATAGCTCATTTTCCAACCCACACGCGTGGAGATGTTATCGTGCATGTACCCATTGACTCTAAGACTCTGGGATGGAAAAAGTTGGCGGTGATTAGTAGGGCAATTTTGAAGGTTTCCATAGCTCATCTTCCAACCCACACGCGTGGAGATGTTATCGTGCATGTACCCACTGACTCTAAGACTCTGGGATGGAAAAAGTTGGCGGTGATTAGTAGGGCACCATAGCTCATAGCTCATCTTCCATAGCTCATTTTCCAACCCACACGCGTGGAGATGTTATCGTGCATGTACCCATTGACTCTAAGACTCTGGGATGGAAAAAGTTGGCGGTGATTAGTAGGGCACCATAGCTCATAGCTCATCTTCCATAGCTCATCTTCCATAGCTCATTTTCCAACCCACACGCGTGGAGATGTTTTGGTGCATGTACCCATTGACTCTGAGACTCTGGGATGGAAAAAGTTGGCGGTGATTAGTAGGGCAATTTTAAAGGTTTCCATAGCTCATCTTCCAACCCACACGCGTGGAGATGTTATCGTGCATGTACCCATTGACTCTAAGACTCTGGGATGGAAAAAGTTGGCGGTGATTAGTAGGGCACCATAGCTCATAGCTCATCTTCCATAGCTCATCTTCCAACCCACACGCGTGGAGATGTTATCGTGCATGTACCCATTGACTCTGAGACTCTGGGATGGAAAAAGTTGGCGGTGATTAGTAGGGCACCATAGCTCATAGCTCATCTTCCATAACTCATCTTCCAACCCACACGCGTGGACATGTTATCGTGCATGTACCTATTGACTCTAAGACTCTGGGATGGAAAAAGTTGGCCGTGGTCAGTAGGGCAATTTTGAAGGTTTCCATAGCTCATCTTCCAACCCACACGCGTGGAGATGTTATCGTGCATGTACCCACTGACTCTAAGACTCTGGGATGGAAAAAGTTGGCGTTGAGTAGTAGGGCACCATAGCTCATAGCTCATCTTCCATAGCTCATTTTCCAACCCACACGCGTGGAGATGTTATCGTGCATGTACCCATTGACTCTAAGACTCTGGGATGGAAAAAGTTGGCGGTGATTAGTAGGGCACCATAGCTCATAGCTCATCTTCCATAGCTCATTTTCCAACCCACACGCGTGGAGATGTTTTCGTGCATGTACCCATTGACTCTGAGACTCTGGGATGGAAAAAGTTGGCGGTGATTAGTAGGGCAATTTTGAAGGTTTCCATAGCTCATCTTCCAACCCACACGCGTGGAGATGTTATCGTGCATGTACCCATTGACTCTAAGACTCTGGGATGGAAAAAGTTGGCGGTGATTAGTAGGGCACCATAGCTCATAGCTCATCTTCCACAGCTCATCTTCCAACCCACACGCGTGGAGATGTTATCGTTCATGTACCCATTGACTCTGAGACTCTGGGATGGAAAAAGTTGGCGGTGATTAGTAGGGCACCATAGCTCATAGCTCATCTTCCATAACTCATCTTCCAACCCACACGCGTGGAGATGTTATCGTGCATGTACCTATTGACTCTAAGACTCTGGGATGGAAAAAGTTGGCCGTGGTCAGTAGGGCAATTTTGAAGGTTTCCATAGCTCATCTTCCAACCCACACGCGTGGAGATGTTATCGTGCATGTACCCACTGACTCTAAGACTCTGGGATGGAAAAAGTTGGCGGTGATTAGTAGGGCAATTTTGAAGGTTTCCATAGCTCATCTTCCAACCCACACGCGTGGAGATGTTATCGTGCATGTACCCATTGACTCTAAGACTCTGGGATGGAAAAAGTTGGCGGTGATTAGTAGGGCAATTTTGAAGGTTTCCATAGCTCATCTTCCAACCCACACGCGTGGAGATGTTATCGTGCATGTACCCACTGACTCTAAGACTCTGGGATGGAAAAAGTTGGCGGTGATTAGTAGGGCACCATAGCTCATAGCTCATCTTCCATAGCTCATTTTCCAACCCACACGCGTGGAGATGTTTTCGTGCATGTACCCATTGACTCTGAGACTCTGGGATGGAAAAAGTTGGCGGTGATTAGTAGGGCACCATAGCTCATAGCTCATCTTCCATAGCTCATCTTCCAACCCACACGGGTGGTGATGTTATCGTGCATGTACCCATTGACTCTAAGACTCTGGGATGGACAAAGTTGGCGGTGATTAGTAGGGCACCATAGCTCATAGCTCATCTTCCATAGCTCATCTTCCAACCCACACGGGTGGTGATGTTATCGTGCATGTACCCATTGACTCTAAGACTCTGGGATGGAAAAAGTTGGCGGTGATTAGTAGGGCACCATAGCTCATAGCTCATCTTCCATAGCTCATCTTCCAACCCACACGCGTGAAGATGTTATCGTGCATGTACCCATTGACTCTGAGACTCTGGGATGGAAAAAGTTGGCCGTGGTCAGTAGGGCAATTTTGAAGGTTTCCATAGCTCATCTTCCAACCCACACGCGTGGAGATGTTATCGTGCATGTACCTATTGACTCTAAGAATCTGGGATAGAAAAAGTTGGCCGTGGTCAGTAGGGCAATTTTGAAGGTTTACATAGCTCATCTTCCAACCCACACGCGTGGAGATATTATCGTGCATGTACCCATTGACTCTGAGACTCTGGGATGGCAAAAGTTGGCGGTGATTAGTAGGGCACCATAGCTCATAGCTCATCTTCCAACCCACACGCGTGGAGATGTTATCGTGCATGTACCTATTGACTCTAAGAATCTGGGATGGAAAAAGTTGGCCGTGGTCAGTAGGGCAATTTTGAAGGTTTCCATAGCTCATCTTCCAACCCACACGCACGCGTGGAGATATTATCGTGCATGTACCCATTGACTCTAAGACTCTGGGATGGAAAAAGTTGGCGGTGGTCAGCAGGGCAATTTTTAAGGTTTCCATAGCTCATCTTCCAACCCACACGGGTGGTGATGTTATCGTGCATGTACCCATTGACTGTGAGACTCGGGGATGGAAAAAGTTGGCCGTGGTCAGTAGGGCAATTTTGAAGGTTTCCATAGCTCATCTTCCAACCCACACGCGTGGAGATGTTATCGTGCTTGTACCTATTGACTCTAAGAATCTTTGATGGAAAAAGTTGGCCGTGGTCAGTAGGGCAATTTTGAAGGTTTCCATAGCTCATCTTCCAACCCACACGCGTGGAGATATTATCGTGCATGTACCCATTGACTCTGAGACTCTGGGATGGCAAAAGTTGGCGGTGATTTGTAGGGCACCATAGCTCATAGCTCATCTTTCATAGCTCATCTTCCATAGCTCATCTTCCAACCCACACGCGTGGAGATGTTATCGTGCATGTACCTATTGACTCTAAGAATCTGGGATGGAAAAAGTTGGCCGTGGTCAGTAGGGCAATTTTGAAGGTTTCCATAGCTCATCTTCCAACCCACACGCGTGGAGATATTATCGTGCATGTACCCATTGACTCTAAGACTCTGGGATGGAAAAAGTTGGCGGTGATTAGTAGGGCACCATAGCTCATAGCTCATCTTCCAACCCACACGCGTGGAGATGTTATCGTGCATGTACCCATTGACTCTAAGACTCTGGGATGGAAAAAGTTGGCGGTGATTAGTAGGGCACCATAGCTCATAGCTCATCTTCCATAGCTCATTTTCCAACCCACACGCGTGGAGATGTTTTCGTGCATGTACCCATTGACTCTGAGACTCTGGGATGGAAAAAGTTGGCGGTGATTAGTAGGGCACCATAGCTCATAGCTCATCTTCCATAGCTCATCTTCCAACCCACACGCGTGGAGATGTTATCGTGCATGTACCTATTGACTCTAAGACTCTGGGATGGAAAAAGTTGGCGGTGATTAGTAGGGCACCATAGCTCATAGCTCATCTTCCAACCCACACGTGTGGAGATGTTATCGTGCATGTACCTATTGACTCTAAGACTCTGGGATGGAAAAAGTTGGCGGTGATTAGTAGGGCACCATAGCTCATAGCTCATCTTCCATAGCTCATTTTCCAACCCACACGCGTGGAGATGTTTTCGTGCATGTACCCATTGACTCTGAGACTCTGGGATGGAAAAAGTTGGCGGTGATTAGTAGGGCACCATAGCTCATAGCTCATCTTCCATAGCTCATCTTCCATAGCTCATCTTCCAACCCACACGCGGAGATGATGGAGATGGAGATGTTATCGTGCATGTACCCATTGACTCTGAGACTCTGGGATGGAAAAAGTTGGCGGTGATTAGTAGGGCACCATAGCTCATAGCTCATCTTCCATAGCTCATTTTCCAACCCACACGCGTGGAGATGTTTTCGTGCATGTACCCATTGACTCTGAGACTCTGGGATGGAAAAAGTTGGCGGTGATTAGTAGGGCACCATAGCTCATAGCTCATCTTCCAACCCACACGCGTGGAGATGTTATCGTGCATGTACCCATTGACTCTGAGACTCTGGGATGGAAAAAGTTGGCGGTGATTAGTAGGGCAATTTTGAAGGTTTCCATAGCTCATTTTCCAACCCACACGCGTGGAGATGTTTTCGTGCATGTACCCATTGACTCTGAGACTCTGGGATGGAAAAAGTTGGCGGTGATTAGTAGGGCACCATAGCTCATAGCTCATCTTCCATAGCTCATTTTCCAACCCACACGCGTGGAGATGTTTTCGTGCATGTACCCATTGACTCTGAGACTCTGGGATGGAAAAAGTTGGCGGTGATTAGTAGGGCACCATAGCTCATAGCTCATCTTCCATAGCTCATTTTCCAACCCACACGCGTGGAGATGTTTTCGTGCATGTACCCATTGACTCTGAGACTCTGGGATGGAAAAAGCTGGCGGTGATTAGTAGGGCACCATAGCTCATAGCTCATCTTCCAACCCACACGCGTGGAGATGTTATCGTGCATGTACCTATTGACTCTAAGACTCTGGGATGGAAAAAGTTGGCGGTGATTAGTAGGGTAATTTTGAAGGTTTCCATAGCTCATCTTCCAACCCACACGCGTGGAGATGTTATCGTGCATGTACCTATTGACTCTAAGACTCTGGGATGGAAAAAGTTGGCCGTGGTCAGTAGGGCAATTTTGAAGGTTTCCATAGCTCATCTTCCAACCCACACGCGTGGAGATGTTATCGTGCATGTACCCATTGACTCTAAGACTCTGGGATGGAAAAAGTTGGCGGTGATTAGTAGGGCACCATAGCTCATAGCTCATCTTCCAACCCACACGCGTGGAGATGTTATCGTGCATGTAGCCACTGACTCTAAGACTCTGGGATGGAAAAAGTTGGCGGTGATTAGTAGGGCAATTTTGAAGGTTTCCATAGCTCATCTTCCAACCCACACGCGTGGAGATGTTATCGTGCATGTACCCACTGACTCTAAGACTCTGGGATGGAAAAAGTTGGCGGTGATTAGTAGGGGCACCATAGCTCTTAGCTCATCTTCCATAGCTCATTTTCCAACCCACACGCGTGGAGATGTTTTCGTGCATGTACCCATTGACTCTGAGACTCTGGGATGGAAAAAGTTGGCGGTGATTAGTAGGGCACCATAGCTCATAGCTCATCTTCCATAGCTCATCTTCCATAGCTCATCTTCCAACCCACACGCGTGGAGATGTTATCGTGCATGTACCCATTGACTCTAAGACTCTGGGATGGAAAAAGTTGGCGGTGATTAGTTGGGCACCATAGCTCATAGCTCATCTTCCATAGCTCATCTTCCAACCCACACGCGTGGAGATGTTATCGTGCATGTACCCATTGACTCTGAGACTCTGGGATGGAAAAAGTTGGCGGTGATTAGTAGGGCACCATAGCTCATAGCTCATCTTCCATAGCTCATCTTCCAACCCACACGCGTGGAGATGTTATCGTGCATGTACCCATTGACTCTGAGACTCTGGGATGGAAAAAGTTGGCGGTGATTAGTAGGGCACCATAGCTCATAGCTCATCTTCCATAGCTCATCTTCCAACCCACACGCGTGGAGATGTTATCGTGCATGTACCCATTGACTCTGAGACTCTGGGATGGAAAAAGTTGGCGTTGAGTAGTAGGGCACCATAGCTCATAGCTCATCTTCCATAGCTCATTTTCCAACCCACACGCGTGGAGATGTTTTCGTGCATGTACCCATTGACTCTGAGACTCTGGGATGGAAAAAGTTGGCGGTGATTAGTAGGGCACCATAGCTCATAGCTCATCTTCCATAGCTTATTTTCCAACCCACACGCGTGGAGATGTTTTCGTGCATGTACCCATTGACTCTGAGACTCTGGGATGGAAAGAGTTGGCGGTGATTAGTAGGGCAATTTTGAAGGTTTCCATAGCTCATCTTCCAACCCACACGGGTGGTGATGTTATCGTGCATGTACCCATTGACTCTGAGACTCTGGGATGGAAAAAGTTGGCGGTGATTAGTAGGGCACCATAGCTCATAGCTCATCTTCCAACCCACACGCGTGGAGATGTTATCGTGCATGTACCCATTGACTCTGAGACTCTGGGATGGAAAAAGTTGGCGTTGAGTAGTAGGGCACCATAGCTCATAGCTCATCTTCCATAGCTCATTTTCCAACCCACACGCGTGGAGATGTTTTCGTGCATGTACCCATTGACTCTGAGACTCTGGGATGGAAAAAGTTGGCGGTGATTAGTAGGGCACCATAGCTCATAGCTCATCTTCCATAGCTCATCTTCCATAGCTCATCTTCCAACCCACACGCGTGGAGATGTTATCGTGCATGTACCCATTGACTCTGAGACTCTGGGATGGAAAAAGTTGGCGGTGATTAGTAGGGCACCATAGCTCATAGCTCATCTTCCAACCCACACGCGTGGAGATATTATCGTGCATGTACCCATTGACTCTAAGACTCTGGGATGGAAAAAGTTGGCGGTGATTAGTAGGGCACCATAGCTCATAGCTCATCTTCCATAGCTCATCTTCCAACCCACACGCGTGGAGATGTTATCGTGCATGTACCCATTGACTCTGAGACTCTGGGATGGAAAAAGTTGGCGGTGGTCAGTAGGGCAATTTTGAACGCTTCCATAGCTCATCTTCCAATCCACACGGGCGGTGATGTTATCGTGCATGTACCCATTGACTCTGAGACTCTGGGATGGAAAAAGTTGGCCGTGGTCAGTAGGGCAATTTTGAAGGTTTCCATAGCTCATCTTCCAACCCACTCGCGTGGAGATATTATCGTGCATGTACCCATTGACTCTGAGACTCTGGGATGGCAAAAGTTGGCGGTGATTAGTAGGGCACCATAGCTCATAGCTCATCTTCCATAGCTCATCTTCCATAGCTCATCTTCCAACCCACACGCGCCGAGATGTTTTCGTGCATGTACCCATTGACTCTGAGACTCTGGGATGGAAAAAGTTGGCGGTGATTAGTAGGGCACCATAGCTCATAGCTCATCTTCCATAGCTCATCTTCCAACCCACACGCGTGGAGATATTATCGTGCATGTACCCATTGACTCTAAGACTCTGGGATGGAAAAAGTTGGCGGTGATTAGTAGGGCAATTTTGAAGGTTTCCATAGCTCATCTTCCAACCCACACGCGTGGAGATGTTATCGTGCGTGTACCCACTGACTCTAAGACTCTGGGATGGAAAAAGTTGGCGGTGATTAGTAGGGCACCATAGCTCATAGCTCATCTTCCATAGCTCATTTTCCAACCCACACGCGTGGAGATGTTTTCGTGCATGTACCCATTGACTCTGAGACTCTGGGATGGAAAAAGTTGGCGGTGATTAGTAGGGCACCATAGCTCATAGCTCATCTTCCATAGCTCATCTTCCATAACTCATCTTCCAACCCACACGCGTGGAGATGTTATCGTGCATGTACCCATTGACTCTGAGACTCTGGGATGGCAAAAGTTGGCGGTGATTAGTAGGGCAATTTTGAAGGTTTCCATAGCTCATCTTCCAACCCACACGCGTGGAGATGTTATCGTGCATGTACCCACTGACTCTAAGACTCTGGGATGGAAAAAGTTGGCGGTGATTAGTAGGGCAATTTTGAAGGTTTCCATAGCTCATCTTCCATCCCACACGCGTGGAGATGTTATCGTGCATGTACCCATTGACTCTGAGACTCTGGGATGGAAAAAGTTGGCGGTGATTAGTAGGGCACCATAGCTCATAGCTCATCTTCCATAGCTCATCTTCCAACCCACACGCGTGGAGATGTTATCGTGCATGTCTGGGATGGAAAAAGTTGGCGGTGATTAGTAGGGCACCATAGCTCATAGCTCATCTTCCAACCCACACGCGTGGAGATGTTATCGTGCATGTACCCATTGACTCTGAGACTCTGGGATGGAAAAAGTTGGCGGTGATTAGTAGGGCACCATAGCTCATAGCTCATCTTCCATAGCTCATCTTCCATAGCTCATCTTCCATAGCTCATCTTCCAACCCACACGCGTGGAGATGTTATCGTGCATGTACCCATTGACTCTTAGACTCTGGGATGGAAAAAGTTGGCGTTGAGTAGTAGGGCACCATAGCTCATAGCTCATCTTCCATAGCTCATTTTCCAACCCACACGCGTGGAGATGTTTTCGTGCATGTACCCATTGACTCTGAGACTCTGGGATGGAAAAAGTTGGCGGTGATTAGTAGGGCAATTTTGAAGGTTTCCATAGCTCATCTTCCAACCCACACGCGTGGAGATGTTATCGTGCATGTACCCATTGACTCTGAGACTCTGGGATGGAAAAAGTTGGCGGTGATTAGTAGGGCACCATAGCTCATAGCTCATCTTCCATAGCTCATCTTCCAACCCACACGCGTGGAGATGTTATCGTGCATGTCTGGGATGGAAAAAGTTGGCGGTGATTAGTAGGGCACCATAGCTCATAGCTCATCTTCCATAGCTCATCTTTCAACCCACACGCGTGGAGATGTTAACGTGCATGTACCCATTGACTCTTAGACTCTGGGATGGAAAAAGTTGGCGTTGAGTAGTAGGGCACCATAGCGCATAGCTCATCTTCCATAGCTCATTTTCCAACCCACACGCGTGGAGATGTTTTCGTGCATGTACCCATTGACTCTGAGACTCTGGGATGGAAAAAGTTGGCGGTGATTAGTAGGGCAATTTTGAAGGTTTCCATAGCTCATCTTCCAACCCACACGCGTGGAGATGTTATCGTGCATGTACCCATTGACTCTGAGACTCTGGGATGGAAAAAGTTGGCGGTGATTAGTAGGGCACCATAGCTCATAGCTCATCTTCCATAGCTCATCTTCCATAGCTCATCTTCCAACCCACACGCGTGGAGATGTTATCGTGCATGTACCCATTGACTCTGAGACTCTGGGATGGAAAAAGTTGGCGGTGATTAGTAGGGCACCATAGCTCATAGCTCATCTTCCATAGCTCATTTTCCAACCCACACGCGTGGAGATGTTTTCGTGCATGTACCCATTGACTCTGAGACTCTGGGATGGAAAAAGTTGGCGGTGATTAGTAGGGCAATTTTGAAGGTTTCCATAGCTCATCTTCCAACCCACACGCGTGGAGATGTTATCGTGCATGTACCCATTGACTCTGAGACTCTGGGATGGAAAAAGTTGGCGGTGATTAGTAGGGCACCATAGCTCATAGCTCATCTTCCATAGCTCATCTTCCAACCCACACGCGTGGAGATGTTATCGTGCATGTACCCATTGACTCTAAGACTCTGGGATGGAAAAAGTTGGCGGTGATTAGTAGGGCACCATAGCTCATAGCTCATCTTCCATAGCTCATCTTCCATAGCTCATCTTCCAACCCACACGGGTGGAGATGTTATCGTGCATGTACCCACTGACTCTAAGACTCTGGGATGGAAAAAGTTGGCGGTGATTAGTAGGGCACCATAGCTCATAGCTCATCTTCCAACCCACACGCGTGGAGATGTTATCGTGCATGTACCCATTGACTCTGAGACTCTGGGATGGAAAAAGTTGGCGGTGATTAGTAGGGCACCATAGCTCATAGCTCATCTTCCATAGCTCATCTTCCATAGCTCATCTTCCAACCCACACGCGTGGAGATGTTATCGTGCATGTACCCATTGACTCTGAGACTCTGGGATGGAAAAAGTTGGCGGTGATTAGTAGGGCACCATAGCTCATAGCTCATCTTCCAACCCACACGCGTGGAGATATTATCGTGCATGTACCCATTGACTCTAAGACTCTGGGATGGAAAAAGTTGGCGGTGATTAGTAGGGCACCATAGCTCATAGCTCATCTTCCAACCCACACGCGTGGAGATGTTATCGTGCATGTACCCATTGACTCTGAGACTCTGGGATGGAAAAAGTTGGCGGTGGTCAGTAGGGCAATTTTTAACGCTTCCATAGCTCATCTTCCAATCCACACGGGCGGTGATGTTATCGTGCATGTACCCATTGACTCTGAGACTCTGGGATGGAAAAAGTTGGCCGTGGTCAGTAGGGCAATTTTGAAGGTTTCCATAGCTCATCTTCCAACCCACACGCGTGGAGATATTATCGTGCATGTACCCATTGACTCTGAGACTCTGGGATGGAAAAAGTTGGCGGTGATTAGTAGGGCACCATAGCTCATAGCTCATCTTCCATAGCTCATCTTCCATAGCTCATCTTCCAACCCACACGCGTGGAGATGTTATCGTGCATGTACCCATTGACTCTGAGACTCTGGGATGGAAAAAGTTGGCGTTGAGTAGTAGGGCACCATAACTCATAGCTCATCTTCCATAGCTCATTTTCCAACCCACACGCGTGGAGATGTTTTCGTGCATGTACCCATTGACTCTGAGACTCTGGGATGGAAAAAGTTGGCGGTGATTAGTAGGGCACCATAGCTCATAGCTCATCTTCCATAGCTCATTTTCCAACCCACACGCGTGGAGATGTTTTCGTGCATGTACCCATTGACTCTGAGACTCTGGGATGGAAAAAGTGGCGGTGATTAGTAGGGCAATTTTGAAGGTTTCCATAGCTCATCTTCCAACCCACACGCGTGGAGATGTTATCGTGCATGTACCCATTGACTCTGAGACTCTGGGATGGAAAAAGTTGGCGGTGATTAGTAGGGCACCATAGCTCATAGCTCATCTTCCATAGCTCATCTTCCATAGCTCATCTTCCAACCCACACGCGTGGAGATGTTATCGTGCATGTACCCATTGACTCTGAGACTCTGGGATGGAAAAAGTTGGCGTTGAGTAGTAGGGCACCATAGCTCATAGCTCATCTTCCATAGCTCATTTTCCAACCCACACGCGTGGAGATGTTTTCGTGCATGTACCCATTGACTCTGAGACTCTGGGATGGAAAAAGTTGGCGGTGATTAGTAGGGCACCATAGCTCATAGCTCATCTTCCATAGCTCATCTTCCATAGCTCATCTTCCAACCCACACGCGTGGAGATGTTATCGTGCATGTACCCATTGACTCTGAGACTCTGGGATGGAAAAAGTTGGCGGTGATTAGTAGGGCAACATAGCTCATAGCTCATCTTCCATAGCTCATTTTCCAACCCACACGCGTGGAGATGTTTTCGTGCATGTACCCATTGACTCTGAGACTCTGGATGGAAAAAGTTGGCGGTGATTAGTAGGGCACCATAGCTCATAGCTCATCTTCCATAGCTCATCTTCCATAGCTCATCTTCCAACCCACACTCGTGGAGATGTTATCGTGCATGTACCCATTGACTCTGAGACTCTGGGATGGAAAAAGTTGGCGGTGATTAGTAGGGCAATTTTGAAGGTTTTCCATAGCTCATCTTCCAACCCACACGCGTGAGATGTTATCGTGCATGTACCCACTGACTCTAAGACTCTGGGATGGAAAAAGTTGGCGGTGATTAGTAGGGCAATTTTGAAAGTTTCCATAGCTCATCTTCCAACCCACACGCGTGGAGATGTTATCGTGCATGTACCCATTGACTCTGAGACTCTGGATGGAAAAAGTTGGCGGTGATTAGTAGGGCACCATAGCTCATAGCTCATCTTCCATAGCTCATCTTCCATAGCTCATCTTCAACCCACACGCGTGGAGATGTATCGTGCATGTACCATTGACTCTGAGACTCTGGGATGGAAAAAAGTTGGCGGTGATTAGTAGGGCACCATAGCTCATAGCTCATCTTCCATAGCTCATTTTCACACCCACACGCGTGGAGATGTTTTCGTGCATGTACCCCATGACTCTGAGGACTCTGGGATGGAAAAAGTTGGCGGTGATTAGTAGGGCAATTTGAAGGTTTCCATAGCTCATCTTCCAACCACACGCGTGGAAATGTTATCGTGCATGTACCCATTGACTCTGAGACTCTGGGATGGAAAAAGTTGGCGGTGATTAGTAGGGCAATTTTGAAGGTTTCCATAGCTCATCTTCCAACCCACACGCGTGGAGATGTTTTCGTGCATGTACCCATTGACTCTGAGACTCTGGGATGGAAAAAGCTGGCGGTGATTAGTAGGGCAATTTTGAAGGTTTCCATAGCTCATCTTCCAACCCACACGCGTGGAGATGTTATCGTGCATGTACCCATTGACTCTGAGACTCTGGGATGGAAAAAGTTGGCGGTGATTAGTAGGGCAATTTTGAAGGTTTCCATAGCTCATCTTCCAACCCACACGCGTGGAGATGTTATCGTGCATGTACCATTGACTCTGAGACTCTGGGATGGAAAAAGTTGGCGGTGATTAGTAGGGCAATTTTGAAGGTTTCCATAGCTCATCTTCCATCCATCACGCGTGGAGATGTTTTCGTGCATGTACCCATTGACTCTGAGACTCTGGACGGAAAAAAGTTGGCGGTGATTAGTAGGGCAATTTTGAAGGTTTCCATAGCTCAT
>CAKAIZ010000266.1:0-14642 GCA_916610145.1 Eristalis arbustorum | reverse complement strand
GTTTTTGATCTTTAACCTACTTTTTCCTGTGATTTTTACTAGTTTCTTCTTTTCATATAACTTTTTTCTCCTCTTTTACCTACTTTTTTTATGGCAAATCTGATTATTTTCTCAATATTTTTATATTATATATATATACTGCGCTGAAACCCGCATTTCCTAAACTACTATGAAAGTTTTTGATCTTTAACCCACTTTTTCCTGTGATTTTTACTAGTTTCTTCTTTTCATATAACTTTTTCTGCTCTTTCACCTACATTTTTCATGGAAAATCTGATTATTTTCTCAATATTTTTATATTATACTGCTATTTTTATATATATATACTGCGCTGAAACCCGCATTTCCTAAACTACTATGAAAGTTTTTGATCTTTAACCAACTTTTCCCTGTCATTTTTACTAGTTTCTTCTTTTCATATAACTTTTTCTGCTCTTTTACCTACATTTTTCATGGAAAATTTGATTATTTTCTCAATATTTTTATATTATACTGCTATTTTTATATATATACTGCGCTGAAACCCGCATTTCCTAAACTACTATGAAAGTTTTTGATCTTTAACCAACTTTTTCCTGTGATTTTTACTAGTTTCTTCTTTTCATATAAATTTTTCTGCTTTTATACCTACTTTTTTCATGGAAGATCTGATTATTTTCTCAATATTTTTATATTATACTGCTATTTTTATATATATACTGCGCTGAAACCCGCATTTCCTAAGCTACTATGAAAGTTTTTGATCTTTAACCAACTTTTTCCTGTCATTTTTAATAGTTTCTTCTTTTCATATAACTTTTTCTGCTCTTTTACCTACTTTTGTCATGGAAAATCTGATTATTTTCTCAATATTTTTATATTATACTGATATTTTTATATATATACTGCGCTGAAACCCGCATTTCCTAAACTACTATGAAAGTTTTTGATCTTTACCCAACTTTTTCCTGTCATTTTTACTAGTTTCTTCTTTTCATATAACTTTTTCTGCTCTTTTTCCTACTTTTTTCATGGAAAATCTGATTATTTTCTCCATATTTTTATATTATACTGCTATTTTTATATATATACTGCGCTGAAACCCGCATTTCCTAAACTACTATGAAAGTTTTTGATCTTTAACCAACTTTTTCCTGTCATTTTTTACTAGTTTCTTCTTTTCATATAACTTTTTCTGCTCTTTTTCCTACTTTTTTCATGGAAAATCTGATTATTTTCTCAATATTCTTATATTATATATATACTGCTCTTAAACCCGCATTTCCTAAACTACTATGAAAGTTTTTGATCTTTAACCAACTTTTTCCTGTCATTCTTACTAGTTTCTTCTTTTCATATAACTTTTTCTGCTCTTTTTCCTACTTTTTTCATGGATAATCTGATTATTTTCTCAGTATTTTTATATTATACTGCTATTTTTATATATATACTGCGCTGAAACCTGCATTTCCTAAACTACTATGAAAGTTTTTGATCTTTAACCAACTTTTTCCTGTCATCTTTACTAGTTTCTTCTTTTCATATAACTTTTTCTGCTCTTTTTCCTACTTTTTTCATGGAAAATCTGATTATTTTCTCAATATTTTTATATTATACTGCTATTTTTATATATATACTGCGCTGAACCCTACATTTCCTAAACTACTATTAAAGTTTTTGATCTTTAACCAACTTTTTCCTATGATTTTTACTAATTTCTACTTTTCATATAACTTTTTCTGCTCTTTTACCTACTTTTTTCATGGAAAATCTGATTATTTTCTCAATATTCTTATATTATATATATATACTGCGCTGAAACCCGCATTTCCTAAACTACTATGAAAGTTTTTGATCTTTAACCAACTTTTTCCTGTCATTTTTACTAGTTTCTTCTTTTCATATAACTTTTTCTGCTCTTTTTCCTATTTTTTTCATGGAAAATCTGATTATTTTCTCAATATTTTTATATTATACTGCTATTTTTATGTATATTCTGCGCTGAATCCTGCATTTCCTAAACTACTATGAAAGTTTTTGATCTTTGACCAACTTTTTCCGGTGATTTCTACTAGCTTCTTCTTTTCATATAACTTTTTCTGCTCTTTTACCTACTTTTGTCATGGAAAATCTGATTATTTTCTCAATATTTTTATATTATACTGCTATTTTTATATATATACTGCGCTGAAACCCGCATTTCCTAAACTACTATGAAAGTTTTTGATCTTTAACCAACTTTTTCCTGTTTCTTCTTTTCATATAACTTTTTCTGCTCTTTTACCTACTTTTTTCATGGAAAATCTGATTATTTTCTCAATATTTTTATATTATACTGCTATTTTTATATATATACTGCGCTGAAACCTGCATTTCCTAAACTACTATGAAAGTTTTTGATCTTTAACCAACTTTTTCCTGTGATTTTTACTAGTTTCTTCTTTTCATATAACTTTTTCTGCTCTTTTACCTACTTTTTTCATGAAAAATTTGATTATTTTCTCAATATTTTTATATTATATATATATACTGCGCTGAAACCCGCATTTCCTAAACTGCTATGAAAGCTTTTGATCTTTAACCAACTTTTTCCTGTGATTTTTACTAGTTTCTTCTTTTCATATAACTTTTTCTGCTCTTTTACCTACTTTTTTCATGGAAAATCTGATTATTTTCTCAACATTTTTATATTATACTGCTATTTATATATATATACTGCGCTGAAACCCGCATTTCCTAAACTACTATGAAAGTTTTTGATCTTTAACCAACTTTTTCCTGTGGTTTTTACTAGTTTCTTCTTTTCATATAACTTTTTCTGCTCTTTTACCTACTTTTTTCATGGAAAATTTGATTATTTTCTCAATATTTTTATATTATATATATATACTGCGCTGAAACCCGCATTTCCTAAACTACTATGAAAGTTTTTGATCTTTAACCAACTTTTTCCTGTCATTTTTACTAGTTTCTTCTTTTCATATAACTTTTTCTGCTCTTTTACCTACTTTTTTCTTGGAAGATCTGATTGTTTTCTCAATATTTTTTTATTATACTGCTATTTTTATATATATACTGCGCTGAAACCCGCATTTCTTAAACTACTATGAAAGTTTTTGATCTTTAACAGACTTTTTCCTGTGATTTTTACTAGTTTCTTCTTTTCATATAACTTTTTCTGCTCTTTTACCTACTTTTTTCATGGAAAATCTGATTATTTTCTCAATATTTTTATATTATACTGCTATTTTTATATATATACTGCGCTGAAACCCGCATTTCCTAAACTACTATGAAAGTTTTTGATCTTTAACCAACTTTTTCCTGTGATTTTTACTAGTTTCTTCTTTTCATATAACTTTTTCTGCTCTTATACCTACTTTTTTCATGGAAAATCTGATTATTTTCTCAATATTTTTATATTATACTGCTATTTATATATATATACTGCGCTGAAACCCGCATTTGCTAAACTACTTTGAAAGTTTTTGATCTTTAACCAACTTTTTCCTGTCATTTTTACTAGTTTCTTCTTTTCATATAACTTTTTCTGCTCTTTTACCTACTTTTTTCATGGAAGATCTGATTATTTTCTCAATATTTTTATATTATACTGCTATTTTTATATATATACTGCGCTGAAACCCGCATTTCCTAAACTACTATGAAAGTTTTTGATCTTCTACCAACTTTTTCCTGTGATTTTTACTAGTTTCTTCTTTTCATATAACTTTTTCTACTCTTTTACCTACTTTTTTCATGGAAAATCTGATTATTTTCTCAATATTTTTATATTATATATATATACTGCGCTGAAACCCGCTTTTCCTAAACTACTATGAAAGTTTTTGATCTTTAACCTACTTTTTCCTGTGATTTTTACTAGTTTCTTCTTTTCATATAACTTTTTCTGCTTTTTTACCTACTTTTTTTTATGGAAAATCTGATTATTTTCTCAATATTTTTATATTATATATATATATATACTGCGCTGAAACCCGCATTTCCTAAACTACTATGAAAGTTTTTGATCTTTAACCAACTTTTTCCGGTGATTTTTACTAGTTTCTTCCTTTCATATAACTTTTTCTGCTCTTTTACCTACTTTTTTCATGGAAGATCTGATTATTTTCTCAATATTTTTATATTATACTGCTATTTTTATATATATACTGCGCTGAAACCCGCATTCCCTAAACTACTATGAAAGTTTTTGATCTTTAACCAAACTTTTTCCTGTGATTTTTTCTAGTTTCTTCTTTTCATATAACTTTTTCTGCTCTTTTACCTACTTTTTTTATGGAAAATCTGATTATTTTCTCAATATTTTTATATTATACTGCTATTTTTATATATATACTGCGCTGAAACCCGCATTTCCTAAACTACTATGAAAGTTTTTGATCTTTAACCAACTTTTTCCTGTGATTTTTACTAATTTCTTCTTTTCATATAACTTTTTCTGCTCTTTTACCTACTTTTTTCATGGAAAATCTGATTATTTTCCCAATATTCTTATATTATATATATATACTGCGCTGAAACCCGCATTTCCTAAACTACTATGAAAGTTTTTGATCTTTAACCAACTTTTTCCTGTCATTTTTACTAGTTTCTTCTTTTCATATAACTTTTTCTGCTCCTTTTCCTACTTTTTTCATGGAAAATCTGATTATTTTCTCAATATTTTTATATATTATACTGCTATTTTTATATATATTTTATATATATTGAAAGTTTTTGATCTTTAACCAAACTTTTTCCTGTGATTTTTACTAGTTTCTTCTTTTCATATAACTTTTTCTGCTCTTTTACCTACTTTTTTTATGGAAAATCTGATTATTTTCTCAATATTTTTATATTATACTGCTATTTTTATATATATACTGCGCTGAAACCCGCATTTCCTAAACTACTATGAAAGTTTTTGATCTTTAACCAACTTTTTCCTATGATTTTTACTAATTTCTTCTTTTCATATAACTTTTTCTGCTCTTTTACATACTTTTTTCATGGAAAATCTGATTATTTTCTCAATATTCTTATATTATATATATATACTGCGCTGAAACCCGCATTTCCTAAACTACTATGAAAGTTTTTGATCTTTAACCAACTTTTTCCTGTCATTTTTACTAGTTTCTTCTTTTCATATAACTTTTTCTGCTCCTTTTCCTACTTTTTTCATGGAAAATCTGATTATTTTCTCAATATTTTTATATATTATACTGCTATTTTTATATATATACTGCGCTGAAACCTGCATTTCCTAAACTACAATGAAAGTTTTTGATCTTCAACCAACTTCTTCCGGTGATTTTTACTAGCTTCTTCTTTTCATATAACTTTTTCTGCTCTTTTACCTACTTTTGTCATGGAAAATCTGATTATTATCTCAATATTTTTATATAATACTGCTATTTTTATATATATACTGCGCTGAAACCCGCATTTCCTAAACTACTATGAAAGTGTTTGATCTTTAACCAACTTTTTCCTGTGATTTTTACTAGTTTCTTCTTTTCATATAACTTTTTCTGCTCTTTTACCTACTTTTTTCATGGAAGATCTGATTATTTTCTCAATATTTTTATATTATACTGCTATTTTTATATATATACTGCGCTGAAACCCGCATTTCCTAAACTACTATGAAAGTTTTTGATCTTTAACCAACTTTTTCCTGTGATTTTTACTAGTTTCTTCTTTTCATATAACTTTTTCTGCTCTTTTACCTACTTTTTTCATGGAAAATCTGATTATTTTCTCAATATTTTTATGTTATATATATACTGCGCTGAAACCCGCATTTCCTAAACTACTATGAAAGTTTTTGATCTTTAACCAACTTTTTCCTGTGATTTTTACTAGTTTCTTCTTTTCTTATAACTTTTTCTGCTCTTTTACCTATTTTTTTCATGGAAAATCTGATTATTTTCTCAATATTTTTTTATTATATATATATACTGCGCTGAAACCCGCATTTCCTAAACTACTATGAAGGTTTTTGATCTTTCACCAACTTTTTCCTGTGATTTTTACTAGTTTCTTCTTTTCATATAACTTTTTCTGCTCTTTTACCTACTTTTTTCATGGAAAATCTGATTATTTTCTCAATATTTTTATATTATATATATATACTGCGCTGAAACCCGCATTTCCTAAACTACTATGAAAGTTTTTGATCTTTAACCAACTTTTTCCTGTGATTTTTACTAGTTTCTTCTTTTCATATAACTTTTTCTGCTCTTTTACCTACTTTTTTCATGGAAAATCTGATTATTTTCTCAACATTAGTATACTGCTATTTTTATATATATACTGCGCTGAAACGCGCATTTCCTAAACTACTATGAAAGTTTTTGATCTTTACCCAACTTTTTCCTGTCATTTTTACTAGTTTCTTCTTTTCTTACAAATTTTTCTGCTCTTTTTCCTACTTTTTTCATGGAAAATCTGATTATTTTCTCAATATCTTTATTTACTGCTATTTTTATATATATCCTGCGCTGAAACCCGCATTTCCTAAACTACTATGAAAGTTTTTGATCTTAAACCAACTTTTTCCTGTGATTCTTACTAGTTCTTTTCATATAACTTTTTCTGCTCTTTTACCTACTTTTTTCATGGAAAATCTGATTATTTTCTCAATATTTTTATATTATATATATATATATACTGCGCTGAAACCCGCATTTCCTAAACTACTATGAAAGTTTTTGATCTTTAACCAACTTTTTCCTGTCATTTTTACTAGTTTCTTCTTTTCATATAACTTTTTCTGCTCTTTTACCTACTTTTTTCATGGAAAATCTGATTATTTTCTCAATATTTTTATATTATACTGCTATTTTTATATATATACTGCGCTGAAACCCGCATTTCCTAAACTACTATGAAAGTTTTTGATCTTTAACCAACTTTTTCCTGTCATTTTTACTAGTTTCTTCTTTTCATATAACTTTTTCTGCTCTTTTACCTACATTTTTCATGGAAAATCTGATTATTTTCTCAATATTTTTATATTATACTGCTATTTTTATATATATACTGCGCTGAAACCCGCATTCCCTAAACTACTATGAAAGTTTTTGATCTTTAACCAAACATTTTCCTGTGATTTTTACTAGTTTCTTCTTTTCATATAACTTTTTCTGCTCTTTTACCTACTTTTTTTATAGAAAATCTGATTATTTTCTCAATATTTTTATATTATACTGCTATTTTTATATATATACTGCGCTGAAACCCGCATTTCCTAAACTACAATAAAAGTTTTTGATCTTTAACCAACTTCTTCCGGTGATTTTTACTAGCTTCTTCTTTTCATATAACTTTTTCTGCTCTTTTACCTACTTTTGTCATGGAAAATCTGATTATTATCTCAATATTTTTATATAATACTGCTATTTTTATATATATACTGCGCTGAAACCCGCATTTCCTAAACTACTATGAAAGTGTTTGATCTTTAACCAACTTTTTCCTGTGATTTTTACTAGTTTCTTCTTTTCATATAACTGTTTCTGCTCTTTTACCTACTTTTTTCATGGAAAATCTGATTATTTTCTCAATATTTTTATATTATATATATTTATACTGCGCTGAAACCCGCATTTCCTAAACTACTATGAAAGTTTTTGATCTTTAACCAACTTTTTCCTTTGATTTTTACTAGTTTCTTCTTTTCATATAACTTTTTCTGCTCTTTTACCTACTTTTTTCATGGAAAATCTGATTATTTTCTCAATATTTTTATATTATATATATACTGCGCTGAAACCCGCATTTCCTAAACTACTATGAAAGTTTTTGATCTTTAACCAACTTTTTCCTGTGATTTTTACTAGTTTCTTCTTTTCTTATAACTTTTTCTGCTCTTTTACCTATTTTTTTCATGGAAAATCTGATTATTTTCTCAATATTTTTATATTATATGTATATACTGCGCTGAAACCCGAATTTCCTAAACTACTATGAAGGTTTTTGATCTTTCACCAACTTTTTCCTGTGATTTTTACTAGTTTCTTCTTTTCATATAACTTTTTCTGCTCTTTTACCTACTTTTTTCATGGAAAATCTGATTATTTTCTCAATATTTTTATATTATATATATATATACTGCGCTGAAACCCGCATTTCCTAAACTACTATGAAAGTTTTTGATCTTTAACCAACTTTTTCCTGTGATTTTTACTAGTTTCTTCTTTTCATATAACTTTTTCTGCTCTTTTACCTATTTTTTTCATGGAAAATCTGATTATTTTCTCAACATTTTTATATTATACTGCTATTTTTATATATATACTGCGCTGAAACGCGCATTTCCTAAACTACTATGAAAGTTTTTGATCTTTACCCAACTTTTTCCTGTCATTTTTACTAGTTTCTTCTTTTCTTACAAATTTTTCTGCTCTTTTTCCTACTTTTTTCATGGAAAATCTGATTATTTTCTCAATATCTTTATATTATACTTCTATTTTTATATATATCCTGCGCTGAAACCCGCATTTCCTAAACTACTATGAAAGTTTTTGATCTTTAACCAACTTTTTCCTGTGATTCTTACTAGTTCTTTTCATATAACTTTTTCTGCTCTTTTACCTACTTTTTTCATGGAAAATCTGATTATTTTCTCAATATTTTTATATTATATATATATATACTGCGCTGAAACCCGCATTTCCTAAACTACTATGAAAGTTTTTGATCTTTAACCAACTTTTTCCTGTCATTTTTACTAGTTTCTTCTTTTCATATAACTTTTTCTGCTCTTTTACCTACTTTTTTCATGGAAAATCTGATTATTTTCTCAATATTTTTATATTATACTGCTATTTTTATATATATACTGCGCTGAAACCCGCATTGCCTAAACTACTATGAAAGTTTTTGATCTTTAACCAACTTTTTTCTGTCATTTTTACTAGTTTCTTCTTTTCATATAACTTTTTCTGCTCTTTTACCTACTTTTTTCATGGAAAATCTGATTATTTTCTCAATATTTTTATATTATACTGCTATTTTTATATATATACTGCGCTGAAACCCGCATTCCCTAAACTACTATGAAAGTTTTTGATCTTTAACCAAACTTTTTCCTGTGATTTTTACTAGTTTCTTCTTTTCATATAACTTTTTCTGCTCTTTTACCTACTTTTTTTTATAGAAAATCTGATTATTTTCTCAATATTTTTATATTACACTGCTATTTTTATATATATACTGCGCTGAAACCCGCATTTCCTAAACTACTATGAAAGTTTTTGATCTTTAACCAACTTTTTCCTGTGATTTTTACTAATTTCTTCTTTTCACATATAACTTTTTCTGCTCTTTTACCTACTTTTTTCATGGAAAATCGGATTATTTTCTCAATATTCTTATATTATATATATATACTGCGCTGAAACCCGCATTTCCTAAACTACTATGAAAGTTTTTGATCTTTAACCAACTTTTTCCTGTCATTTTTACTAGTTTCTTCTTTTCATATAACTTCTTCTGCTCCTTTTCCTACTTTTTTCATGGAAAATCTGATTATTTTCTCAATATTTTTATATTATACTGCTATTTTTATATATATACTGCGCTGAAACCTGCATTTCCTAAACTAAAATGAAAGTTTTTGATCTTTAACCAACTTTTTCCGGTGATTTTTACTAGCTTCTTCTTTTCATATAACTTTTTCTGCTCTTTTACCTACTTTTGTCATGGAAAATCTGATTATTTTCTCAATATTTTTATATTATACTGCTATTTTTATATATATACTGCGCTGAAACCCGCATTTCCTAAACTACTATGAAAGTTTTTGATCTTTAAACAACTTTTTCCTGTGTTTTTTACAAGTTTCTTCTTTTCATATAACTTTTTCTGCTCTTTTACCTACTTTTTTCATGGAAGATCTGATTATTTTCTCAATATTTTTATATTATACTGCTATTTTTATATATATACTGCGCTGAAACCTGCATTTCCTAAACTACTATGAAAGTGTTTGATCTTTAACCAAACATTTTCCTGTGATTTTTACTAGTTTCTTCTTTTCATATAACTTTTTCTGCTCTTTTACCTACTTTTTTTATAGAAAATCTGATTATTTTCTCAATATTGTTATATTATACTGCTATTTTTATATATATACTGCGCTGAAACCCGCATTTCCTAAACTACAATAAAAGTTTTTGATCTTTAACCAACTTCTTCCGGTGATTTTTACTAGCTTCTTCTTTTCATATAACTTTTTCTGCTCTTTTACCTACTTTTGTCATGGAAAATCTGATTATTATTTCAATATTTTTATATAATACTGCTATTTTTATATATATACTGCGCTGAAACCCGCATTTCCTAAACTACTATGAAAGTGTTTGATCTTTAACCAACTTTTTCCTGTGATTTTTACTAGTTTCTTCTTTTCATATAACTGTTTCTGCTCTTTTACCTACTTTTTTCATGGAAAATCTGATTATTTTCTCAATATTTTTATATTATATATATTTATACTGCGCTGAAACCCGCATTTCCTAAACTACTATGAAAGTTTTTGATCTTTAACCAACTTTTTCCTGTGATTTTTACTAGTTTCTTCTTTTCATATAACTTTTTCTGCTCTTTTACCTACTTTTTTCATGGAAAATCTGATTATTTTCTCAATATTTTTATATTATATATATACTGCGCTGAAACCCGCATTTCCTAAACTACTATGAAAGTTTTTGATCTTTAACCAACTTTTTCCTGTGATTTTTACTAGTTTCTTCTTTTCTTATAACTTTTTCTGCTCTTTTACCTATTTTTTTCATGGAAAATCTGATTATTTTCTCAATATTTTTATATTATATGTTTATACTGCGCTGAAACCCGAATTTCCTAAACTACTATGAAGGTTTTTGATCTTTCACCAACTTTTTCCTGTGATTTTTACTAGTTTCTTCTTTTCATATAACTTTTTCTGCTCTTTTACCTACTTTTTTCATGGAAAATCTGATTATTTTCTCAATATTTTTATATTATATATATATATACTGCGCTGAAACCCGCATTTCCTAAACTACTATGAAAGTTTTTGATCTTTAACCAACTTTTTCCTGTGATTTTTACTAGTTTTTTTCTTTTCATATAACTTTTTCTGCTCTTTTACCTATTTTTTTCATGGAAAATCTGATTATTTTCTCAACATTTTTATATTATACTGCTATTTTTATATATATACTGCGCTGAAACGCGCATTTCCTAAACTACTATGAAAGTTTTTGATCTTTACCCAACTTTTTCCTGTCATTTTTACTAGTTTGTTCTTTTCTTACAAATTTTTCTGCTCTTTTTCCTACTTTTTTCATGGAAAATCTGATTATTTTCTCAATATCTTTATATTATACTGCTATTTTTATATATATCCTGCGCTGAAACCCGCATTTCCTAAACTACTATGAAAGTTTTTGATCTTTAACCAACTTTTTCCTGTGATTCTTACTAGTTCTTTTCATATAACTTTTTCTGCTCTTTTACCTACTTTTTTCATGGAAAATCTGATTATTTTCTCAATATTTTTATATTATATATATATACTGCGCTGAAACCCGCATTTCCTAAACTACTATGAAAGTTTTTGATCTTTAACCAACTTTTTCCTGTCATTTTTACTAGTTTCTTCTTTTCATATAACTTTTTCTGCTCTTTTACCTACTTTTTTCATGGAAAATCTGATTATTTTCTCAATATTTTTATATTATACTGCTATTTTTATATATATACTGCGCTGAAACCCGCATTGCCTAAACTACTATGAAAGTTTTTGATCTTTAACCAACTTTTTTCTGTCTTTTTTACTAGTTTCTTCTTTTCATATAACTTTTTCTGCTCTTTTACCTACTTTTTTCATGGAAAATCTGATTATTTTCTCAATATTTTTATATTATACTGCTATTTTTTATATATATACTGCGCTGAAACCCGCATTCCCTAAACTACTATGAAAGTTTTTGATCTTTAACCAAACTTTTTCCTGTGATTTTTACTAGTTTCTTCTTTTCATATAACTTTTTCTGCTCTTTTACCTACTTTTTTTTATAGAAAATCTGATTATTTTCTCAATATTTTTATATTATACTGCTATTTTTATATATATACTGCGCTGAAACCCGCATTTCCTAAACTACTATGAAAGTTTTTGATCTTTAACCAACTTTTTCCTGTGATTTTTACTAATTTCTTCTTTTCACATATAACTTTTTCTGCTCTTTTACCTACTTTTTTCATGGAAAATCGGATTATTTTCTCAATATTCTTATATTATATATATATACTGCGCTGAAACCCGCATTTCCTAAACTACTATGAAAGTTTTTGATCTTTAACCAACTTTTTCCTGTCATTTTTACTAGTTTCTTCTTTTCATATAACTTTTTCTGCTCCTTTTCCTACTTTTTTCATGGAAAATCTGATTATTTTCTCAATATTTTTATATTATACTGCTATTTTTATATATATACTGCGCTGAAACCTGCATTTCCTAAACTACAATGAAAGTTTTTGATCTTTAACCAACTTTTTCCGGTGATTTTTACTAGCTTCTTCTTTTCATATAACTTTTTCTGCTCTTTTACCTACTTTTGTCATGGAAAATCTGATTATTTTCTCAATATTTTTATATTATACTGCTATTTTTATATATATACTGCGCTGAAACCCGCATTTCCTAAACTACTATGAAAGTTTTTGATCTTTAAACAACTTTTTCCTGTGTTTTTTACAAGTTTCTTCTTTTCATATAACTTTTTCTGCTCTTTTACCTACTTTTTTCATGGAAGATCTGATTATTTTCTCAATATTTTTATATTATACTGCTATTTTTATATATATACTGCGCTGAAACCTGCATTTCCTAAACTACTATGAAAGTTTTTGATCTTTAACCAACTTTATCCTGTGATTTTTACTAGTTTCTTCTTTTCGTATAACTTTTTCTGCTCTTTTACCTATTTTTTTCATGGAAAATCTGATTATTTTCTCAATATTTTTATATTATATATATATATACGTACTATGAACGTTTTTGATCTTTAACCAGCTTTTTCCTGTGATTTTTACTAGTTTCTCCTTTTCATATAACTTTTTCTGCTCTTTTACCTACATTTTTCATGGAAAATCTGATTATTTTCTCAATATTTGTATATTATACTGCTATTTTTATATATATACTGCGCTGAAACCCGCATTTCCTAAACTACTATGAAAGTTTTTGATCTTTAACCAACTTTTTCCTGTCATTTTTACTAGTTTCTTCTTTTCATATAAATTTTTCTGCTCTTTTTCCTACTTTTTTCATGGAAAATCTGATTATTTTCTCAATATTTTTATATTATACTGCTATTTTTATTTATATACTGCGCTGAAACCTGCACTTCCTAAACTACTATGAAAGTTTTTGATCCTTAACCAACTTTTTCCTGTCATTTTTATTAGTTTCTTCTTTTCATATAACTTTTTCTGCTCTTTTTCCTACTTTTTTCATGGAAAATCTGATTATTTTCTCAATATTTTTATATCATACTGCTATTTTTATATATATACTGCGCTGAAACCCGCATTTCCTAAACTACTATGAAAGTTTTTGATCTTTAACCAACTCCTTCCTGTGATTTTTACTAGTTTCTTCTTTTCATATAACTTTTTCTGCTCTTTTAATTACTTTTTTCATGGAAAATCTGATTATTTTCTCAATATTTTTATATTATATATATACTGCGCTGAAACCCGCATTTCCTAAACTACTATGAAAGTTTTTGATCTTTAACCAACTTTTTTCCTGTCATTTTTTACTAGTTTCTTCTTTTCATATAACTTTTTCTGCTCTTTTTCCTACTTTTTTCATGGAAAATCTGATTATTTTCTCAATATTTTTATATTATACTGCTATTTTTATATATATACTGCGCTGAAACCTGCACTTCCTAAACTACTATGAAAGTTTTTGATCTTTAACCAACTCCTTCCTGTGATTTTTACTAGTTTCTTCTTTTCATATAACTTTTTCTGCTCTTTTAATTACTTTTTTCATGGAAAATCTGATTATTTTCTCAATATTTTTATATTATATACATACACTGCGCTGAAACCCGCATTTCCTAAACTACTATGAAAGTTTTTGATCTTTAACCAAATTTTTCCTGTGATTTTTACTAGTTTCTTCTTTTCATATAACTTTTTCTGCTCTTTTACCTACTTTTTTCATGGAAAATCTGATTATTTTCTCAACATTTTTATATTATATATATTTTGACTGCGCTGAAACCCGCATTTCCTAAACTACTATGAAAGTTTTTGATCTTTAACCAACTTTTTTCCTGTCATTTTTACTAGTTTCTTCTTTTCATATAACTTTTTCTGCTCTTTTACCTACTTTTTTTTCATGGAAAATCTGATTATTTTCTCAATATTTTTATATTATACTGCTATTTTTATATATATACTGCGCTGAAACCCGCATTTCCTAAACTACTATGAAAGTTTTTTGATCTTTAACCAACTTTTTCCTGTGATTTTTACTAGTTTCTACATTTTTCATGGAAAATCTGATTGTTTTCTCAATGTTTTTATATTATACTGCTATTTTTATATATATACTGCGCTGAAAGTCGCATTTCCTAAACTACTAT
>CAKAIZ010000265.1:0-41101 GCA_916610145.1 Eristalis arbustorum | reverse complement strand
TGACTCTGAGACTCTGGGATGGAAAAAGTTGGCGGTGATTAGTAGGGCACCATAGCTCATAGCTCATCTTCCATAGCTCATCTTCCAACCCACACGGGTGGTGATGTTATCGTGCATGTACCCATTGACTCTGAGACTCTGGGATGGAAAAAGTTGGCGGTGATTAGTAGGGCACCATAGCTCATAGCTCATCTTCCAACCCACACGCGTGGAGATGTTATTGTGCATGTACCCATTGACTCTAAGACTCTGGGATGGAAAAAGTTGGCGGTGATTAGTAGGGCACCATAGCTCATAGCTCATCTTCCATAGCTCATCTTCCAACCCACACGCGTGGAGATGTTATCGTGCATGTACCCATTGACTCTGAGACTCTGGGATGGAAAAAGTTGGCGGTGATTAGTAGGGCACCATAGCTCATAGCTCATCTTCCAACCCACACGCGTGGAGATGTTATCGTGCATGTAGCCACTGACTCTGAGACTCTGGGATGGAAAAAGTTGGCGGTGATTAGTAGGGCACCATAGCTCATAGCTCATCTTCCATAACTCATCTTCCAACCCACACGGGTGGTGATGTTATCGTGCATGTACCCATTGACTCTGAGACTCTGGGATGGAAAAAGTTGGCGGTGATTAGTAGGGCACCATAGCTCATAGCTCATCTTCCATAGCTCATCTTCCAACCCACACGCGTGGAGATGTTATCGTGCATGTACCCAATGACTCTGAGACTCTGGGATGGAAAAAGTTGGCGGTGATTAGTAGGGCACCATAGCTCATAGCTCATCTTCCATAGCTCATCTTCCAACCCACACGCGTGGAGATGTTATCGTGCATGTACCCATTGACTCTAAGATTCTGGGATGGAAAAAGTTGGCGGTGATTAGTAGGGCACCATAGCTCATAGCTCATCTTCCATAGCTCATATTCCAACCCACACACGTGGAGATGTTATCGTGCATGTACCCATTGACTCTGAGACTCTGGGATGGAAAAAGTTGGCGGCGATTAATAGGGCACCATAGCTCATAGCTCATCTTCCAACCCACACGCGTGGAGATGTTATCGTGCATGTACCTATTGACTCTAAGACTCTGCGATGGAAAAAGTTGGCGGTGATTAGTAGGGCACCATAGCTCATAGCTCATCTTCCATAGCTCATCTTCCAACCCACACGCGTGGAGATGTTATCGTGCATGTACCCATTGACTCTAAGACTCTGGGATGGAAAAAGTTGGAGGTGATTAGTAGGGCACCATAGCTCATAGCTCATCTTCCAACCCACACGCGTGGAGATGTTATCGTGCATGTACCCATTGACTCTGAGACTCTGGGATGGAAAAAGTTGGCGGTGATTAGTAGGGCACATAGCTCATAGCTTCATCTTCCATGGCTCATCTTCCAACCCACACGGGTGGTGATGTTATCGTGCATGTACCCATTGACTCTGAGACTCTGGGATGAAAAAAGTTGGCGGTGATTAGTAGGGCACCATAGCTCATAGCTCATCTTCCAACCCACACGCGTGGAGATGTTATCGTGCATGTACCCATTGACTCTGAGACTCTGGGATGGAAAAAGTTGGCGGTGATTAGTAGGGCACCATAGCTCATAGCTCATCTTCCATAGCTCATCTTCCAACCCACACGCGTGGAGATGTTATCGTGCATGTACCTATTGACTCTGAGACTCTGGGATGGAAAAAGTTGGCGGTGATTAGTAGGGCACCATAGCTCATAGCTCATCTTCCATAGCTCATCTTCCAACCCACACGCGTGGAGATGTTATCGTGCATGTACCCATTGACTCTGAGACTCTGGGATGGAAAAAGTTTATCGTGGTCAGTAGGGCAATTTTTAAGGTTTCCATAGCTCATCTTCCAACCCACACGGGTGGTGATGTTATCGTGCATGTACCCATTGACTCTGAGACTCTGGGATGGAAAAAGTTGGCGGTGATTAGTAGGGCACCATAGCTCATAGCTCATCTTTCATAGCTCATCTTCCAACCCACACGCGTGGAGATGTTATCGTTCATGAACCCATTGACTCTAAGACTCTGGGATGGAAAAAGTTGGCGGTGATTAGTAGGGCACCATAGCTCATAGCTCATCTTCCATAGCTCATCTGCCATAGCTCATCTTCCAACCCACACGCGTGGAGATGTTATCGTGCATGTACCCATTGACTCTGAGACTCTGGGATGGAAAAAGTTGGCGGTGATTAGTAGGGCACCATAGCTCATAGCTCATCTTCCATAGCTCCTTTTCCAACCCACACGCGTGGAGATGTTATCGTGCATGTACCTATTGACTCTGAGACTCTGGGATGGAAAAAGTTGGCGGTGATTAGTAGGGCACCATAGCTCATAGCTCATCTTCCAACCCACACGCGTGGAGATGTTATCGTGCATGTACCTATTGACTCTAAGACTCTGGGATGGAAAAAGTTGGCGGTGATTAGTAGGGCACCATAGCTCATAGCTCATCTTCCATAGCTCATCTTCCAACCCACACGCGTGGAGATGTTATCGTGTATGTACCCATTGTCTCTAAGACTCTGGGATGGAAAAAGTTGGCGGTGATTAGTAGGGCACCATAGCTCATAGCTCATCTTCCATAGCTCATCTTCCATAGCTCATCTTCCAACCCACACGCGTGGAGATGTTATCGTGCATGTACCCATTGACTCTGAGACTCTGGGATGGAAAAAGTTGGCGGTGATTAGTAGGGCAATTTTGAAGGTTTCCATAGCTCATCTTCCAACCCACACGCGTGGAGATGTTATCGTGCATGTACCCATTGACTTTAAGACTCTGGGATGGAAAAAGTTGGCGGTGATTAGTAGGGCACCATAGCTTATAGCTCATCTTCCATTGCTCATTTTCCAACCCACACGCGTGGAGATGTTATCGTGCATGTACCCATTGACTCTGAGACTCTGGGATGGAAAAAGTTGGCGGTGATTAGTAGGGCACCATAGCTCATAGCTCATCTTCCATAGCTCATTTTCCAACCCACACGCGTGGAGATGTTATCGTGCATGCACCCATTGACTCTGAGACTCTGGGATGGAAAAAGTTGGCGGTGATTAGTAGGGCACCATAGCTCATAGCTCATCTTCCATAGCTCATGTTCCAACCCACACGCGTGGAGATGTTATCGTGCATGTACCCATTGACTCTGAGACTCTGGGATGGAAAAAGTTGGCGGTGATTAGTAGGGCACCATAGCTCATAGCTCAACTTCCATAGCTCATCTTCCAACCCACACGCGTGGAGATGTTATCGTGCATGTACCCATTGACTCTAAGACTCTGGGATGGAAAAAGTTGGCGGTGGTCAGTAGGGCAATTTTTAAGGTTTCCATAGCTCATCTTCCAACCGACACGCGTGGAGATGTTATCGTGCATGTACCCATTGACTCTGAGACTCTGGGATGGAAAAAGTTGGCGGTGATTAGTAGGGCACCATAGCATGTACCTATTGACTCTGAGACTCTGGGATGGAAAAAGTTGGCGGTGATTAGTAGGGCACCATTACTCATAGCTCATCTTCCATAGCTCATCTTCCAACCCACACGCGTGGAGATGTTATCGTGCATGTACCTATTGACTCTAAGACTCTGGGATGGAAAAAGTTGGCGGTGATTAGTAGGGCACCATAGCTCATAGCTCATCTTCCATAGCTCATTTTCCAACCCACACGCGTGGAGATGTTATCGTGCATGTAGCCGCTGACTCTGAGACTCTGGGATGGAAAAAGTTGGCGGTGATTAGTAGGGCACCATAGCTCATAGCTCATCTTCCAACCCACACGCGTGGAGATGTTATCGTGCATGTACCCATTGACTCTGAGACTCTGGGATGGAAAAAGTTGGCGGTGATTAGTAAGGCAATTTTTAAGGTTTCCATAGCTCATCTTCCAACCCACACGCGTGGAGATGTTATCGTGCATGTAGCCACTGACTCTAAGACTCTGGGATGGAAAAAGTTGGTGGTGATTAGTAGGGCACCATAGCTCATAGCTCATCCTCCATAGCTCATCTCCCAACCCACACGCGTGGAGATGTTATCGTGCATGTACCCATTGACTCTGAGACTCTGGGATGGAAAAAGTTGGCCGTGGTCAGTAGGGCAATTTTGAAGGTATCCATAGCTCATCTTCAAGCCGCCTAAACGGAAATCCACCTATGACCTCTACACACCGGTGGGGATGTTTTTGTGCATGTACCCATTGACTCTGAGACTCTGGGATGGAAAAAGTTGGCCGTGGTCAGTAGGGCAATTTTGAAGGTTTCCATAGCTCATCTTCAAGCCGTCCAAACGGAAATCCACCTATGACCTCTACACACCGGTGGGGATGTTTTCGTGCATGTACCTATTGACTCTAAGACTCTGGGATGGAAAAAGTTGGCCGTGGTCAGTAGGGCAATTTTGAAGGTTTCCATAGCTCATCTTCCAACCCACACGCGTGGAGATGTTATCGTGCATGTACCCACTGACTCTAAGACTGTGGGATGGAAAAAGTTGGCGGTGATTAGTAGGGCACCATAGCTCATAGCTCATCTTCCATAGCTCATCTTCCAACCCACACGCGTGGAGATGTTATCGTGCATGTACCCACTGACTCTAAGACTCTGGGATGGAAAAAGTTGGCGGTGATTAGTAGGGCACCATAGCTCATAGCTCATCTTCCATAACTCATCTTCCAACCCACACGCGTGGAGATGTTATCGTGCATGTACCTATTGACTCTAAGACTCTGGGATGGAAAAAGTTGGCCGTGGTCAGTAGGGCAATTTTGAAGGTTTTCCATAGCTCATCTTCCAACCCACACGCGTGGAGATGTTATCGTGCATGTACCCATTGACTCTAAGACTCTGGGATGGAAAAAGTTGGCGGTGATTAGTAGGGCACCATAGCTCATAGCTCATCTTCCATAGCTCATCTTCCAACCCACACGCGTGGAGATGTTATCGTGCATGTACCCACTGACTCTAAGACTCTGGGATGGAAAAAGTTGGCGGTGATTAGTAGGGCACCATAGCTCATAGCTCATCTTCCATAGCTCATCTTCCAACCCACACGCGTGGAGATGTTATCGTGCATGTACCCATTGACTCTGAGACTCTGGGTTGGAAAAAGTTGGCGTTGAGTAGTAGGGCACCATAGCTCATAGCTCATCTTCCATAGCTCATCTTCCAACCCACACGCGTGGAGATGTTATCGTGCATGTACCCATTGACTCTGAGACTCTGGGATGGAAAAAGTTGGCGGTGATTAGTAGGGCACCATAGCTCATAGCTCATCTTCCATAGCTCATCTTCCATAGCTCATCTTCCAACCCACACGCGTGGAGATGTTATCGTGCATGTACCCATTGACTCTGAGACTCTGGGATGGAAAAAGTTGGCGGTGATTAGTAGGGTACCATAGCTCATAGCTCATCTTCCATAGCTCATCTTCCAATCCACACGCGTGGAGATGTTATCGTGCATGTACCTATTGACTCTAAGACTCTGAGATGGAAAAAGTTGGCGGTGATTAGTAGGGCACCATAGCTCATAGCTCATCTTCCATAGCTCATCTTCCAACCCACACGCGTGGAGATGTTATCGTGTATGTACCCATTGTCTCTAAGACTCTGGGATGGAAAAAGTTGGCGGTGATTAGTAGGGCACCATAGCTCATAGCTCATCTTCCATAGCTCATCTTCCATAGCTCATCTTCCATAGCTCATCTTCCAACCCACACGCGTGGAGATGTTATCGTGCATGTACCCATTGACTCTGAGACTCTGGGATGGAAAAAGTTGGCGGTGATTAGTAGGGCACCATAGCTCATAGCTCATCTTCCATAGCTCATCTTCCAACCCACATGCGTGGAGATGTTATCGTGCATGTACCCATTGACTCTGAGACTCTGGGATGGAAAAAGTTGGCGGTGATTAGTAGGGCAATTTTGAAGGTTTCCATAGCTCATCTTCCAACCCACACGCGTGGAGATGTTATCGTGCATGTACCCATTGACTCTGAGACTCTGGGATGGAAAAAGTTGGCGTTGAGTAGTAGGGCACCATAGCTCATAGCTCATCTTCCATAGCTCATCTTCCAACCCACACGCGTGGAGATGTTATCGTGCATGTACCCATTGACTCTGAGACTCTGGGATGGAAAAAGTTGGCGGTGATTAGTAGGGCACCATAGCTCATAGCTCATCTTCCATAGCTCATTTTCCAACCCACACGCGTGGAGATGTTATCGTGCATGTAGCCACTGACTCTGAGACTCTGGGATGGAAAAAGTTGGCGGTGATTAGTAGGGCACCATAGCTCATAGCTCATCTTCCATAGCTCATCTTCCAACCCACACGCGTGGAGATGTTATCGTGCATGTACCCATTGACTCTGAGACTCTGGGACGGAAAAAGTTGGCGGTGATTAGTAGGGCACCACAGCTCATAGCTCATCCTCCATAGCTCATCTTCCAACCCACACGGGTGGTGATGTTATCGTGCATGTACCCATTGACTCTGAGACTCTGAGATGGAAAAAGTTGGCGGTGATTAGTAGGGCACCATAGCTCATAGCTCATCTTCCATAGCTCATCTTCCAACCCACACGCGTGGAGATGTTATCGTGCATGTACCTATTGACTCTAAGACTCTGCGATGGAAAAAGTTGGCGGTGATTAGTAGGGCACCATAGCTCATAGCTCATCTTCCATAGCTCATCTTCCAACCCACACGCGTGGAGATGTTATCGTGCATGTACCCATTGACTCTAAGACTCTGGGATGGAAAAAGTTGGCGGTGATTAGTAGGGCACCATAGCTCATAGCTCATCTTCCAACCCACACGCGTGGAGATGTTATCGTGCATGTACCCATTGACTCTGAGACTCTGGGATGGAAAAAGTTGGCGGTGATTAGTAGGGCACCATAGCTCATAGCTCATCTTCCATGGCTCATCTTCCAACCCACACGGGTGGTGATGTTATCGTGCATGTACCCATTGACTCTGAGACTCTGGGATGGAAAAAGTTGGCGGTGATTAGTAGGGCACCATAGCTCATAGCTCATCTTCCAACCCACACGCGTGGAGATGTTATCGTGCATGTACCCATTGACTCTGAGACTCTGGGATGGAAAAAGTTGGCGGTGATTAGTAGGGCACCATAGCTCATAGCTCATCTTCCATAGCTCATCTTCCATAGCTCATCTTCCAACCCACACGCGTGGAGATGTTATCGTGCATGTACCTATTGACTCTGAGACTCTGGGATGGAAAAAGTTGGCGGTGATTAGTAGGGCACCATAGCTCATAGCTCATCTTCCATAGCTCATCTTCCAACCCACACGCGTGGAGATGTTATCGTGCATGTACCCATTGACTCTGAGACTCTGGGATGGAAAAAGTTTATCGTGGTCAGTAGGGCAATTTTTAAGGTTTCCATAGCTCATCTTCCAACCCACACGGGCAGTGATGTTATCGTGCATGTACCCATTGACTCTGAGACTCTGGGATGGAAAAAGTTGGCGGTGATTAGTAGGGCACCATAGCTCATAGCTCATCTTCCAACCCACACGCGTGGAGATGTTATCGTTCATGAACCCATTGACTCTAAGACTCTGGGATGGAAAAAGTTGGCGGTGATTAGTAGGGCACCATAGCTCATAGCTCATCTTCCATAGCTCATCTGCCATAGCTCATCTTCCAACCCACACGCGTGGAGATGTTATCGTGCATGTACCCATTGACTCTGAGACTCTGGGATGGAAAAAGTTGGCGGTGATTAGTAGGGCACCATAGCTCATAGCTCATCTTCCATAGCTCCTTTTCCAACCCACACGCGTGGAGATGTTATCGTGCATGTACCTATTGACTCTGAGACTCTGGGATGGAAAAAGTTGGCGGTGATTAGTAGGGCACCATAGCTCATAGCTCATCTTCCAACCCACACGCGTGGAGATGTTATCGTGCATGTACCTATTGACTCTAAGACTCTGGGATGGAAAAAGTTGGCGGTGATTAGTAGGGCACCATAGCTCATAGCTCATCTTCCATAGCTCATTTTCCAACCCACACGCATGGAGATGTTATCGTGCATGTACCCATTGACTTTAAGACTCTGGGATGGAAAAAGTTGGCGGTGATTAGTAGGGCACCATAGCTTATAGCTCATCTTCCATGGCTCATTTTCCAACCCACACGCGTGGAGATGTTATCGTGCATGTACCCATTGACTCTGAGACTCTGGGATGGAAAAAGTTGGCGGTGATTAGTAGGGCACCATAGCTCATAACTCATCTTCCATAGCTCATTTTCCAACCCACACGCGTGGAGATGTTATCGTGCATGCACCCATTGACTCTGAGACTCTGGGATGGAAAAAGTTGGCGGTGATTAGTAGGGCACCATAGCTCATAGCTCATCTTCCATAGCTCATGTTCCAACCCACACGCGTGGAGATGTTATCGTGCATGTACCCATTGACTCTGAGACTCTGGGATGGAAAAAGTTGGCGGTGATTAGTAGGGCACCATAGCTCATAGCTCAACTTCCATAGCTCATCTTCCAACCCACACGCGTGGAGATGTTATCGTGCATGTACCCATTGACTCTAAGACTCTGGGATGGAAAAAGTTGGCGGTGGTCAGTAGGGCAATTTTTAAGGTTTCCATAGCTCATCTTCCAACCGACACGCGTGGAGATGTTATCGTGCATGTACCCATTGACTCTGAGACTCTGGGATGGAAAAAGTTGGCGGTGATTAGTAGGGCACCATAGCATGTACCTATTGACTCTGAGACTCTGGGATGGAAAAAGTTGGCGGTGATTAGTAGGGCACCAAAGCTCATAGCTCATCTTCCATAGCTCATCTTCCAACCCACACGCGTGGAGATGTTATCGTGCATGTACCTATTGACTCTAAGACTCTGGGATGGAAAAAGTTGGCGGTGATTAGTAGGGCACCATAGCTAATAGCTCATCTTCCATAGCTCATTTTCCAACCCACACGCGTGGAGATGTTATCGTGCATGTAGCCGCTGACTCTGAGACTCTGGGATGGAAAAAGTTGGCGGTGATTAGTAGGGCACCATAGCTCATAGCTCATCTTCCATAGCTCATCTTCCAACCCACACGCGTGGAGATGTTATCGTGCATGTACCCATTGACTCTGAGACTCTGGGATGGAAAAAGTTGGCGGTGATTAGTAGGGCAATTTTTAAGGTTTCCATAGCTCATCTTCCAACCCACACGCGTGGAGATGTTATCGTGCATGTAGCCACTGACTCTAAGACTCTGGGATGGAAAAAGTTGGTGGTGATTAGTAGGGCACCATAGCTCATAGCTCATCCTCCATAGCTCATCTCCCAACCCACACGCGTGGAGATGTTATCGTGCATGTACCCATTGACTCTGAGACTCTGGGATGGAAAAAGTTGGCCGTGGTCAGTAGGGCAATTTTGAAGGTATCCATAGCTCATCTTCAAGCCGCCTAAACGGAAATCCACCTATGACCTCTACACACCGGTGGGGATGTTTTTGTGCATGTACCCATTGACTCTGAGACTCTGGGATGGAAAAAGTTGGCCGTGGTCAGTAGGGCAATTTTGAAGGTTTCCATAGCTCATCTTCAAGCCGCCCAAACGGAAATCCACCTATGAACTCTACACACCGGTGGGGATGTTTTCGTGCATGTACCTATTGACTCTAAGACTCTGGGATGGAAAAAGTTGGGCGTGGTCAGTAGGGCAATTTTGAAGGTTTCCATAGCTCATCTTCCAACCCACACGCGTGGAGATGTTATCGTGCATGTACCCATTGTCTCTAAGACTCTGGGATGGAAAAAGTTGGCGGTGATTAGTAGGGCACCATAGCTCATAGCTCATCTTCCATAGCTCATCTTCCATAGCTCATCTTCCATAGCTCATCTTCCATAGCTCATCTTCCAACCCACACGCGTGGAGATGTTATCGTGCATGTACCCATTGACTCTGAGACTCTGGGATGGAAAAAGTTGGCGGTGATTAGTAGGGCAATTTTGAAGGTTTCCATAGCTCATCTTCCAACCCACACGCGTGGAGATGTTATCGTGCATGTACCCATTGACTCTGAGACTCTGGGATGGAAAAAGTTGGCGTTGAGTAGTAGGGCACCATAGCTCATAGCTCATCTTCCATAGCTCATCTTCCAACCCACACGCGTGGAGATGTTATCGTGCATGTACCCATTGACTCTAAGACTCTGGGATGGAAAAAGTTGGCGGTGATTAGTAGGGCACCATAGCTCATAGCTCATCTTCCATAGCTCATCTTCCAACCCACACGCGTGGAGATGTTATCGTGCATGTACCCATTGACTCTGAGACTCTGGGATGGAAAAACTTGGCGGTGATTAGTAGGGCAATTTTGAAGGTTTCCATAGCTCATCTTCCAACCCACACGCGTGGAGATGTTATCGTGCATGTACCCATTGACTCTGAGACTCTGGGATGGAAAAAGTTGGCGTTGAGTAGTAGGGCACCATAGCTCATAGCTCATCTTCCATAGCTCATCTTCCAACCCACACGCGTGGAGATGTTATCGTGCATGTACCCATTGACTCTAAGACTCTGGGATGGAAAAAGTTGGCGGTGATTAGTAGGGCACCATAGCTCATAGCTCATCTTCCATAGCTCATCTTCCAACCCACACGCGTGGAGATGCTATCGTGCATGTACCCATTGACTCTGAGACTCTGGGATGGAAAAAGTTGGCGGTGATTAGTAGGGCACCATAGCTCATAGCTCATCTTCCAACCCACACGCGTGGAGATGTTATCGTGCATGTACCTATTGACTCTAAGACTCTCGGATGGAAAAAGTTGGCCGTGGTCAGTAGGGCAATTTTGAAGGTTTCCATAGCTCATCTTCCAACCCACACGCGTGGAGATGTTATCGTGCATGTACCCATTGACTCTAAGACTCTGGGATGGAAAAAGTTGGCGGTGATTAGTAGGGCACCATAGCTCATAGCTCATCTTCCATAGCTCATCTTCCAACCCACACGCGTGGAGATGTTATCGTGCATGTACCTATTGACTCTAAGACTCTCGGATGGAAGAAGTTGGCCGTGGTCAGTAGGGCAATTTTGAAGGTTTCCATAGCTCATCTTCCAACCCACACGCGTGGAGATGTTATCGTGCATGTACCCATTGACTCTAAGACTCTGGGATGGAAAAAGTTGGCGGTGATTAGTAGGGCACCATAGCTCATAGCTCATCTTCCATAGCTCATCTTCCATAGCTCATCTTCCAACCCACACGCGTGGAGATGTTATCGTGCATGTACCCATTGACTCTGAGACTCTGGGATGGAAAAAGTTGGCGGTGATTAGTAGGGCACCATTGCTCATAGCTCATCTTCCATAGCTCATCTTCCAACCCACACGCGTGGAGATGTTATCGTGCATGTACCCATTGACTCTAAGACTCTGGGATGGAAAAAGTTGGCGGTGATTAGTAGGGCACCATAGCTCATAGCTCATCTTCCATAGCTCATTTTCCAACCCACACGCGTGGAGATGTTATCGTGCATGTACCCATTGACTCTGAGACTCTGGGATGGAAAAAGTTGGCGGTGATTAGTAGGGCAATTTTGAAGGTTTCCATAGCTCATCTTCCAACCCACACGCGTGGAGATGTTATCGTGCATGAACCCATTGACTCTGAGACTCTGGGATGGAAAAAGTTGGCGGTGATTAGTAGGGCACCATAGCTCATAGCTCATCTTCCATAGTTCATCTTCCATAGCTCATCTTCCAACCCACACGCGTGGAGATGTTATCGTGCATGTACCCATTGACTCTGAGACTCTGGGATGGAAAAAGTTGGCGGTGATTAGTAGGGCACCATAGCTCATAGCTCATCTTCCATAGCTCATCTTCCATAGCTCATCTTCCAACCCACACGCGTGGAGATGTTATCGTGCATGTACCCATTGACTCTGAGACTCTGGGATGGAAAAAGTTGGCGTTGAGTAGTAGGGCACCATAGCTCATAGCTCATCTTCCATAGCTCATTTTCCAACCCACACGCGTGGAGATGTTTTCGTGCATGTACCCATTGACTCTGAGACTCTGGGATGGAAAAAGTTGGCGGTGATTAGTAGGGCAATTTTGAAGGTTTCCATAGCTCATCTTCCAACCCACACGGGTGGTGATGTTATCGTGCATGTACCTATTGACTCTAAGACTCACGGATGGAAAAAGTTGGCGGTGATTAGTAGGGCACCATAGCTCATAGCTCATCTTCCAACCCACACGCGTGGAGATGTTATCGTGCATGTACCCATTGACTCTAAGACTCTGGGATGGAAAAAGTTGGCGGTGATTAGTAGGGCACCATAGCTCATAGCTCATCTTCCATAGCTCATTTTCCAACCCACACGCGTGGAGATGTTTTCGTGCATGTACCCATTGACTCTGAGACTCTGGGATGGAAAAAGTTGGCGGTGATTAGTAGGGCAATTTTGAAGGTTTCCATAGCTTATCTTCCAACCCACACGCGTGGAGATGTTATCGTGCATGTACCCATTGACTCTGAGACTCTGGGATGGAAAAAGTTGGCGGTGATTAGTAGGGCACCATAGCTCATAGCTCATCTTCCATAGCTCATTTTCCAACCCACACGCGTGGAGATGTTTTCGTGCATGTACCCATTGACTCTGAGACTCTGGGATGGAAAAAGTTGGCGGTGATTAGTAGGGCAATTTTGAAGGTTTCCATAGCTCATCTTCCAACCCACACGCGTGGAGATGTTATCGTGCATGTACCCATTGACTCTGAGACTCTGGGATGGAAAAAGTTGGCGGTGATTAGTAGGGCACCATAGCTCATAGCTCATCTTCCATAGTTCATCTTCCATAGCTCATCTTCCAACCCACACGCGTGGAGATGTTATCGTGCATGTACCCATTGACTCTGAGACTCTGGGATGGAAAAAGTTGGCGGTGATTAGTAGGGCACCATAGCTCATAGCTCATCTTCCATAGCTCATCTTCCATAGCTCATCTTCCAACCCACACGCGTGGAGATGTTATCGTGCATGTACCTATTGACTCTAAGATTCTGGGATGGAAAAAGTTGGCGGTGATTAGTA
The DNA here is from genome assembly GCA_916610145.1 of Eristalis arbustorum. Classification (NCBI taxonomy): domain Eukaryota; kingdom Metazoa; phylum Arthropoda; class Insecta; order Diptera; family Syrphidae; genus Eristalis; species Eristalis arbustorum. The sequence goes on along the minus strand of CAKAIZ010000265.1, from coordinate 27,960 downwards.
GGGCACCATAGCTCATAGCTCATCTTCCAACCCACACGCGTGGAGATGTTATCGTGCATGTACCCATTGACTCTGAGACTCTGGGATGGAAAAAGTTGGCGTTGAGTAGTAGGGCACCATAGCTCATAGCTCATCTTCCATAGCTCATTTTCCAACCCACACGCGTGGAGATGTTTTCGTGCATGTACCCATTGACTCTGAGACTCTGGGATGGAAAAAGTTGGCGGTGATTAGTAGGGCACCATAGCTCATAGCTCATCTTCCATAGCTCATCTTCCAACCCACACGCGTGGAGATGTTATCGTGCATGTACCCATTGACTCTGAGACTCTGGGATGGAAAAAGTTGGCGGTGATTAGTAGGGCACCATAGCATGTACCTATTGACTCTGAGACTCTGGGATGGAAAAAGTTGGCGGTGATTAGTAGGGCACCATAGCTCATAGCTCATCTTCCATAGCTCATCTTCCAACCCACACGCGTGGAGATGTTATCGTGCATGTACCCACTGACTCTAAGACTCTTTGATGGAAAAAGTTTGCGTTGAGTAGTAGGGCACCATAGCTCATAGCTCATCTTCCATAGCTCATTTTCCAACCCACACGCGTGGAGATGTTATCGTGCATGTACCTATTGACTCTAAGACGCTGGGATGGAAAAAGTTGGCGGTGATTAGTAGGGCAATTTTGAAGGTTTCCATAGCTCATCTTCCAACCCACACGCGTGGAGATGTTATCGTGCATGTACCCATTGACTCTAAGACTCTGGGATGGAAAAAGTTGGCGGTGATTAGTAGGGCACCATAGCTCATAGCTCATCTTCCATAGCTCATCTTCCAACCCACACGCGTGGAGATGTTATCGTGCATGTACCCATTGACTCTGAGACTCTGGGATGGAAAAAGTTGGCGGTGATTAGTAGGGCACCATAGCTCATAGCTCATCTTCCACAACTCATCTTCCAACCCACACGCGTGGAGATGTTATCGTGCATGTACCTATTGACTCTAAGACGCTGGGATGGAAAAAGTTGGCCGTGGTCAGTAGGGCAATTTTGAAGGTTTCCATAGCTCATCTTCCAACCCACACGCGTGGAGATGTTATCGTGCATGTGCCCACTGACTCTAAGACTCTGGGATGGAAAAAGTTGGCGGTGATTAGTAGGGCACCATAGCTCATAGCTCATCTTCCATAGCTCATTTTCCAACCCACACGCGTGGAGATGTTATCGTGCATGTACCCACTGACTCTAAGACTCTGGGATGGAAAAAGTTTGCGTTGAGTAGTAGGGCACCATAGCTCATAGCTCATCTTCCATAGCTCATTTTCCAACCCACACGCGTGGAGATGTTATCGTGCATGTACCCATTGACTCTAAGAAATTGGGATGGAAAAAGTTGGCGGTGATTAGTAGGGCACCATAGCTCATAGCTCATCTTCCATAGCTCATTTTCCAACCCACACGCGTGGAGATGTTTTCGTGCATGTACCCATTGACTCTGAGACTCTGGGATGGAAAAAGTTGGCGGTGATTAGTAGGGCAATTTTGAAGGTTTCCATAGCTCATCTTCCAACCCACACGCGTGGAGATGTTATCGTGCATGTACCCATTGACTCTAAGACTCTGGGATGGAAAAAGTTGGCGGTGATTAGTAGGGCACCATAGCTCATAGCTCATCTTCCATAGCTCATCTTCCAACCCACACGCGTGGAGATGTTATCGTGCATGTACCCATTGACTCTGAGACTCTGGGATGGAAAAAGTTGGCGGTGATTAGTAGGGCACCATAGCTCATAGCTCATCTTCCATAACTCATCTTCCAACCCACACGCGTGGAGATGTTATCGTGCATGTACCTATTGACTCTAAGACTCTGGGATGGAAAAAGTTGGCCGTGGTCAGTAGGGCAATTTTGAAGGTTTCCATAGCTCATCTTCCAACCCACACGCGTGGAGATGTTATCGTGCATGTACCCACTGACTCTAAGACTCTGGGATGGAAAAAGTTGACGGTGATTAGTAGGGCAGTTTTGAAGGTTTCCATAGCTCATCTTCCAACCCACACGCGTGGAGATGTTATCGTGCATGTACCCATTGACTCTAAGACTCTGGGATGGAAAAAGTTGGCGGTGATTAGTAGGGCAATTTTGAAGGTTTCCATAGCTCATCTTCCAACCCACACGCGTGGAGATGTTATCGTGCATGTACCCATTGACTCTAAGACTCTGGGATGGAAAAAGTTGGCGGTGATTAGTAGGGCAATTTTGAAGGTTTCCATAGCTCATCTTCCAACCCACACGCGTGGAGATGTTATCGTGCATGTACCCACTGACTCTAAGACTCTGGGATGGAAAAAGTTGGCGGTGATTAGTAGGGCACCATAGCTCATAGCTCATCTTCCATAGCTCATTTTCCAACCCACACGCGTGGAGATGTTTTCGTGCATGTACCCATTGACTCTGAGACTCTGGGATGGAAAAAGTTGGCGGTGATTAGTAGGGCACCATAGCTCATAGCTCATCTTCCATAGCTCATCTTCCAACCCACACGGGTGGTGATGTTATCGTGCATGTACCCATTGACTGTGAGACTCTGGGATGGAAAAAGTTGGCCGTGGTCAGTAGGGCAATTTTGAAGGTTTCCATAGCTCATCTTCCAACCCACACGCGTGGAGATGTTATCGTGCATGTACCTATTGACTCTAAGAATCTGGGATGGAAAAAGTTGGCCGTGGTCAGTAGGGCAATTTTGAAGGTTTCCATAGCTCATCTTCCAACCCACACGCGTGGAGATATTATCGTGCATGTACCCATTGACTCTGAGACTCTGGGATGGCAAAAGTTGGCGGTGATTTGTAGGGCACCATAGCTCATAGCTCATCTTCCATAGCTCATCTTCCAACCCACACGCGTGGAGATGTTATCGTGCATGTACCTATTGACTCTAAGAATCTGGGATGGAAGAAGTTGGCCGTGGTCAGTAGGGCAATTTTGAAGGTTTCCATAGCTCATCTTCCAACCCACACGCGTGGAGATATTATCGTGCATGTACCCATTGACTCTAAGACTCTGGGATGGAAAAAGTTGGCGGTGGTCAGCAGGGCAATTTTTAAGGTTTCCATAGCTCATCTTCCAACCCACACGCGTGGAGATGTTATCGTGCATGTACCCATTGACTCTGAGACTCTGGGATGGAAAAAGTTGGCGGTGATTAGTAGGGCACCATAGCTCATAGCTCATCTTCCATAGCTCATTTTCCAACCCACACGCGTGGAGATGTTTTCGTGCATGTACCCATTGACTCTGAGACTCTGGGATGGAAAAAGTTGGCGGTGATTAGTAGGGCACCATAGCTCATAGCTCATCTTCCATAGCTCATCTTCCAACCCACACGCGTGGAGATGTTATCGTGCATGTACCCATTGACTCTAAGACTCTGGGATGGAAAAAGTTGGCGGTGATTAGTAGGGCACCATAGCTCATAGCTCATCTTCCAACCCACACGCGTGGAGATATTATCGTGCATGTACCCATTGACTCTGAGACTCTGGGATGGAAAAAGTTGGCGGTGATTAGTAGGGCACCATAGCTCATAGCTCATCTTCCATAGCTCATCTTCCAACCCACACGCGTGGAGATGTTATCGTGCATGTACCCACTGACTCTAAGACTCTGGGATGGAAAAAGTTGGCGGTGATTAGTAGGGCACCATAGCTCATAGCTCATCTTCCAACCCACACGCGTGGAGATGTTATTGTGCATGTACCCATTGACTCTAAGACTCTGGGATGGAAAAAGTTGGCGGTGATTAGTAGGGCACCATAGCTCATAGCTCATCTTCCATAGCTCATTTTCCAACCCACACGCGTGGAGATGTTTTCGTGCATGTACCCATTGACTCTGAGACTCTGGGATGGAAAAAGTTGGCGGTGATTAGTAGGGCACCATAGCTCATAGCTCATCTTCCATAGCTCATCTTCCAACCCACACGCGTGGAGATGTTATCGTGCATGTACCTATTGACTCTAAGACTCTGGGATGGAAAAAGTTGGCGGTGATTAGTAGGGCACCATAGCTCATAGCTCATCTTCCAACCCACACGCGTGGAGATGTTATTGTGCATGTACCTATTGACTCTAAGACTCTGGGATGGAAAAAGTTGGCGGTGATTAGTAGGGCACCATAGCTCATAGCTCATAGCTCATCTTCCATAGCTCATTTTCCAACCCACACGCGTGGAGATGTTTTCGTGCATGTACCCATTGACTCTGAGACTCTGGGATGGAAAAAGTTGGCGGTGATTAGTAGGGCACCATAGCTCATAGCTCATCTTCCATAGCTCATCTTCCAACCCACACGCGTGGAGATGTTATCGTGCATGTACCTATTGACTCTAAGACTCTGGGATGGAAAAAGTTGGCGGTGATTAGTAGGGCACCATAGCTCATAGCTCATCTTCCAACCCACACGCGTGGAGATGTTATTGTGCATGTACCTATTGACTCTAAGACTCTGGGATGGAAAAAGTTGGCGGTGATTAGTAGGGCACCATAGCTCATAGCTCATAGCTCATCTTCCATAGCTCATTTTCCAACCCACACGCGTGGAGATGTTTTCGTGCATGTACCCATTGACTCTGAGACTCTGGGATGGAAAAAGTTGGCGGTGATTAGTAGGGCACCATAGCTCATAGCTCATCTTCCATAGCTCATCTTCCAACCCACACGCGTGGAGATGTTATCGTGCATGTACCCATTGACTCTGAGACTCTGGGATGGAAAAAGTTGGCGGTGATTAGTAGGGCACCATAGCTCATAGCTCATCTTCCATAGCTCATCTTCCAACCCACACGCGTGGAGATGTTATCGTGCATGTACCCATTGACTCTGAGACTCTGGGATGGAAAAAGTTGGCGGTGATTAGTAGGGCACCATAGCTCATAGCTCATCTTCCAACCCACACGCGTGGAGATGTTATCGTGCATGTACCCATTGACTCTGAGACTCTGGGATGGAAAAAGTTGGCGGTGATTAGTAGGGCACCATAGCTCATAGCTCATCTTCCATAGCTCATCTTCTATAGCTCATCTTCCAACCCACACGCGTGGAGATGTTATCGTGCATGTACCCATTGACTCTAAGACTCTGGGATGGAAAAAGTTGGCGGTGATTAGTAGGGCACCATAGCTCATAGCTCATCTTCCAACCCACACGCGTGGAGATATTATCGTGCATGTACCCATTGACTCTGAGACTCTGGGATGGAAAAAGTTGGCGGTGATTAGTAGGGCACCATAGCTCATAGCTCATCTTCCATAGCTCATCTTCCAACCCACACGCGTGGAGATGTTATCGTGCATGTACCCACTGACTCTAAGACTCTGGGATGGAAAAAGTTGGCGGTGATTAGTAGGGCACCATAGCTCATAGCTCATCTTCCAACCCACACGCGTGGAGATGTTATTGTGCATGTACCCATTGACTCTAAGACTCTGGGATGGAAAAAGTTGGCGGTGATTAGTAGGGCACCATAGCTCATAGCTCATCTTCCATAGCTCATTTTCCAACCCACACGCGTGGAGATGTTTTCGTGCATGTACCCATTGACTCTGAGACTCTGGGATGGAAAAAGTTGGCGGTGATTAGTAGGGCACCATAGCTCATAGCTCATCTTCCATAGCTCATCTTCCAACCCACACGCGTGGAGATGTTATCGTGCATGTACCTATCGACTCTAAGACTCTGGGATGGAAAAAGTTGGCGGTGATTAGTAGGGCACCATAGCTCATAGCTCATCTTCCAACCCACACGCGTGGAGATGTTATTGTGCATGTACCTATTGACTCTAAGACTCTGGGATGGAAAAAGTTGGCGGTGATTAGTAGGGCACCATAGCTCATAGCTCATAGCTCATCTTCCATAGCTCATTTTCCAACCCACACGCGTGGAGATGTTTTCGTGCATGTACCCATTGACTCTGAGACTCTGGGATGGAAAAAGTTGGCGGTGATTAGTAGGGCACCATAGCTCATAGCTCATCTTCCATAGCTCATCTTCCATAGCTCATCTTCCAACCCACACGCGTGGAGATGTTATCGTGCATGTACCCATTGACTCTGAGACTCTGGGATGGAAAAAGTTGGCGGTGATTAGTAGGGCACCATAGCTCATAGCTCATCTTCCATAGCTCATCTTCCAACCCACACGCGTGGAGATGTTATCGTGCATGTACCCATTGACTCTGAGACTCTGGGATGGAAAAAGTTGGCGGTGATTAGTAGGGCACCATAGCTCATAGCTCATCTTCCAACCCACACGCGTGGAGATGTTATCGTGCATGTACCCATTGACTCTGAGACTCTGGGATGGAAAAAGTTGGCGGTGATTAGTAGGGCACCATAGCTCATAGCTCATCTTCCATAGCTCATCTTCCAACCCACACGCGTGGAGATGTTATCGTGCATGTACCCATTGACTCTGAGACTCTGGGATGGAAAAAGTTGGCGGTGATTAGTAGGGCACCATAGCTCATAGCTCATCTTCCATAACTCATCTTCCAACCCACACGCGTGGAGATGTTATCGTGCATGTACCTATTGACTCTAAGACTCTGGGATGGAAAAAGTTGGCCGTGGTCAGTAGGGCAATTTTGAAGGTTTCCGCTCATCTTCCAACCCACACGCGTGGAGATGTTATCGTGCATGTACCCACTGACTCTAAGACTCTGGGATGGAAAAAGTTGACGGTGATTAGTAGGGCAGTTTTGAAGGTTTCCATAGCTCATCTTCCAACCCACACGCGTGGAGATGTTATCGTGCATGTACCCATTGACTCTAAGACTCTGGGATGGAAAAAGTTGGCGGTGATTAGTAGGGCAATTTTGAAGGTTTCCATAGCTCATCTTCCAACCCACACGCGTGGAGATGTTATCGTGCATGTACCCATTGACTCTAAGACTCTGGGATGGAAAAAGTTGGCGGTGATTAGTAGGGCAATTTTGAAGGTTTCCATAGCTCATCTTCCAACCCACACGCGTGGAGATGTTATCGTGCATGTACCCACTGACTCTAAGACTCTGGGATGGAAAAAGTTGGCGGTGATTAGTAGGGCACCATAGCTCATAGCTCATCTTCCATAGCTCATTTTCCAACCCACACGCGTGGAGATGTTTTCGTGCATGTACCCATTGACTCTGAGACTCTGGGATGGAAAAAGTTGGCGGTGATTAGTAGGGCACCATAGCTCATAGCTCATCTTCCATAGCTCATCTTCCAACCCACACGGGTGGTGATGTTATCGTGCATGTACCCACTGACTGTGAGACTCTGGGATGGAAAAAGTTGGCCGTGGTCAGTAGGGCAATTTTGAAGGTTTCCATAGCTCATCTTCCAACCCACACGCGTGGAGATGTTATCGTGCATGTACCTATTGACTCTAAGAATCTGGGATGGAAAAAGTTGGCCGTGGTCAGTAGGGCAATTTTGAAGGTTTCCATAGCTCATCTTCCAACCCACACGCGTGGAGATGTTATCGTGCATGTACCCATTGACTCTGAGACTCTGGGATGGCAAAAGTTGGCGGTGATTTGTAGGGCACCATAGCTCATAGCTCATCTTCCATAGCTCATCTTCCAACCCACACGCGTGGAGATGTTATCGTGCATGTACCTATTGACTCTAAGAATCTGGGATGGAAAAAGTTGGCCGTGGTCAGTAGGGCAATTTTGAAGGTTTCCATAGCTCATCTTCCAACCCACACGCGTGGAGATATTATCGTGCATGTACCCATAGACTCTAAGACTCTGGGATGGAAAAAGTTGGCGGTGGTCAGCAGGGCAATTTTTAAGGTTTCCATAGCTCATCTTCCAACCCACACGCGTGGAGATGTTATCGTGCATGTACCCATTGACTCTGAGACTCTGGGATGGAAAAAGTTGGCGGTGATTAGTAGGGCACCATAGCTCATAGCTCATCTTCCATAGCTCATTTTCCAACCCACACGCGTGGAGATGTTTTCGTGCATGTACCCATTGACTCTGAGACTCTGGGATGGAAAAAGTTGGCGGTGATTAGTAGGGCACCATAGCTCATAGCTCATCTTCCATAGCTCATCTTCCAACCCACACGCGTGGAGATGTTATCGTGCATGTACCCATTGACTCTAAGACTCTGGGATGGAAAAAGTTGGCGGTGATTAGTAGGGCACCATAGCTCATAGCTCATCTTCCAACCCACACGCGTGGAGATATTATCGTGCATGTACCCATTGACTCTGAGACTCTGGGATGGAAAAAGTTGGCGGTGATTAGTAGGGCACCATAGCTCATAGCTCATCTTCCATAGCTCATCTTCCAACCCACACGAGTGGAGATGTTATCGTGCATGTACCCACTGACTCTAAGACTCTGGGATGGAAAAAGTTGGCGGTGATTAGTAGGGCACCATAGCTCATAGCTCATCTTCCAACCCACACGCGTGGAGATGTTATTGTGCATGTACCCATTGACTCTAAGACTCTGGGATGGAAAAAGTTGGCGGTGATTAGAAGGGCACCATAGCTCATAGCTCATCTTCCATAGCTCATTTTCCAACCCACACGCGTGGAGATGTTTTCGTGCATGTACCCATTGACTCTGAGACTCTGGGATGGAAAAAGTTGGCGGTGATTAGTAGGGCACCATAGCTCATAGCTCATCTTCCATAGCTCATTTTCCAACCCACACGGGTGGTGATGTTATCGTGCATGTACCCATTGACTCTGAGACTCTGGGATGGAAAAAGTTGGCGGTGGTCAGTAGGGCAATTTTAAAGGTTTCCATAGCTCATCTCCCAATCCACACGGGTGGTGATGGTTTCGTGCATGTAGCCACTGACTCTGAGACTTTGGGATGGAAAAAGCTGGCGGTGATTAGTAGGGCACCATAGCTCATAGCTCATCTTCCATAGCTCATTTTCCAACCCACACGCGTGGAGATGTTATCGTGCATGTTGCCACTGACTCTGAGACTCTGGGATGGAAAATGTTGGCAGTGATTAGTAGGGCACCATAGCTCATAACTCATCTTCCATAGCTCATCTTCCAACCCACACGCGTGGAGATGTTATCGTGCATGTACCCATTGACTCTGAGACTCTGGGATGGAAAAAGTTGGCGGTGATTAGTAGGGCACCATAGCTCATAGCTCATCTTCCATAGCTCATCTTCCAACCCACACGCGTGGAGATGTTATCGTGCATGTACCCATTGACTCTGAGACTCTGGGATGGAAAAAGTTGGCGGTGATTAGTAGGGCACCATAGCTCATAGCTCATCTTCCAACCCACACGCGTGGAGATGTTATCGTGCATGTACCCATTGACTCTGAGACTCTGGGATTGAAAAAGTTGGCGTTGAGTAGTAGGGCACCATAGCTCATAGCTCATCTTCCATAGCTCATTTTCCAACCCACACGCGTGGAAATGTTTTCGTGCATGTACCCATTGACTCTGAGACTCTGGGATGGAAAAAGTTGGCGGTGATTAGTAGGGCACCATAGCTCATAGCTCATCTTCCATAGCTCATCTTCCAACCCACACGCGTGGAGATGTTATCGTGCATGTAGCCACTGACTCTAAGACTCTGGGATGGAAAAAGTTGGCGGTGATTAGTAGGGCACCATAGCTCATAGCTCATCTTCCATAGCTCATCTTCCAACCCACACGCGTGGAGATGTTATCGTGCATGTACCCACTGACTCTAAGACTCTGGGATGGAAAAAGTTGGCGGTGATTAGTAGGGCACCATAGCTCATAGCTCATCTTCCATAGCTCATCTTCCAACCCACACGCGTGGAGATGTTATCGTGCATGTAGCCACTGACTCTAAGACTCTGGGATGGAAAAAGTTGGCGGTGATTAGTAGGGCACCATAGCTCATAGCTCATCTTCCATAGCTCATCTTCCAACCCACACGCGTGGAGATGTTATCGTGCATGTACCCATTGACTCTGAGACTCTGGGATGGAAAAAGTTGGCGGTGATTAGTAGGGCACCATAGCTCATAGCTCATCTTATATTTTAAGGCCTGTACAATAAAAGAATATTGTATTCTTAATGTACAGAGATTATAATGAAATAATAAATGAAATGAAATGAAAATGAAATGAAATCTTCCATAGCTCATCTTCCAACCCACACGCGTGGAGATGTTATCGTGCATGCGGTGATTAGTAGGGCACCATAGCTCATAGCTCATCTTCCATAGCTCATCTTCCAACCCACACGTGTGGAGATGTTATCGTGCATGTACCCACTGACTCTAAGACTCTGGGATGGAAAAAGTTGGCGGTGATTAGTAGGGCACCATAGCTCATAGCTCATCTTCCATAGCTCATCTTCCAACCCACACGCGTGGAGATGTTATCGTGCATGTAGCCACTGACTCTAAGACTCTGGGATGGAAAAAGTTGGCGGTGATTAGTAGGGCACCCTAGCTCATAGCTCATCTTCCAACCCACACGCGTGGAGATGTTATCGTGCATGTACCCATTGACTCTAAGACTCTGGGATGGAAAAAGTTGGCGGTGATTAGTAGGGCACCATAGCTCATAGCTCATCTTCCATAGCTCATCTTCCAACCCACACGCGTGGAGATGTTATCGTGCATGTACCCATTGACTCTGAGACTCTGGGATGGAAAAAGTTGGCCGTGGTCAGTAGGGCAATTTTGAAGGTTTCCATAGCTCATCTTCCAACCCACACGCGTGGAGATATTATCGTGCATGTACCCATTGACTCTGAGACTCTGGGATGGCAAAAGTTGGCGGTGATTAGTAGGGCACCATAGCTCATAGCTCATCTTCCATAGCTCATCTTCCAACCCACACGGGTGGTGATGTTATCGTGCATGTACCTATTGACTCTAAGACTCTCGGATGGAAAAAGTTGGCGTTGAGTAGTAGGGCACCATAGCTCATAGCTCATCTTCCATAGCTCATTTTCCAACCCACACGCGTGGAGATGTTTTCGTGCATGTACCCATTGACTCTGAGACTCTGGGATGGAAAAAGTTGGCGGTGATTAGTAGGGCACCATAGCTCATAGCTCATCTTCCAACCCACACGCGTGGAGATGTTATCGTGCATGTACCCACTGACTCTGAGACTCTGGGATGGAAAAAGTTGGCGGTGATTAGTAGGGCAATTTTGAAGGTTTCCATAGCTCATTTTCCAACCCACACGCGTGGAGATGTTTTCGTGCATGTACCCATTGACTCTGAGACTCTGGGATGGAAAAAGTTGGCGGTGATTAGTAGGGCACCATAGCTCATAGCTCATCTTCCATAGCTCATTTTCCAACCCACACGCGTGGAGATGTTTTCGTGCATGTACCCATTGACTCTGAGACTCTGGGATGGAAAAAGTTGGCGGTGATTAGTAGGACACCATAGCTCATAGCTCATCTTCCATAGCTCATTTTCCAACCCACACGCGTGGAGATGTTTTCGTGCATGTACCCATTGACTCTGAGACTCTGGGATGGAAAAAGTTGGCGGTGATTAGTAGGGCACCATAGCTCATAGCTCATCTTCCATAGCTCATCTTCCAACCCACACGCGTGGAGATGTATATTGACTCTAAGACTCTGGGATGGAAAAAGTTGGCGGTGATTAGTAGGGCAATTTTGAAGGTTTCCATAGCTCATCTTCCAACCCACACGCGTGGAGATGTTATCGTGCATGTACCCATTGACTCTAAGACTCTGGGATGGAAAAAGTTGGCGGTGATTAGTAGGGCACCATAGCTCATAGCTCATCTTCCAACCCACACGCGTGGAGATGTTATCGTGCATGTAGCCACTGACTCTAAGACTCTGGGATGGAAAAAGTTGGCGGTGATTAGTAGGGCAATTTTGAAGGTTTCCATAGCTCATCTTCCAACCCACACGCGTGGAGATGTTATCGTGCATGTACCCACTGACTCTAAGACTCTGGGATGGAAAAAGTTGGCGGTGATTAGTAGGGCACCATAGCTCATAGCTCATCTTCCATAGCTCATTTTCCAACCCACACGCGTGGAGATGTTTTCGTGCATGTACCCATTGACTCTGAGACTCTGGGATGGAAAAAGTTGGCGGTGATAAGTAGGGCACCATAGCTCATAGCTCATCTTCCATAGCTCATCTTCCATAGCTCATCTTCCAACCCACACGCGTGGAGATGTTATCGTGCATGTACCCATTGACTCTGAGACTCTGGGATGGAAAAAGTTGGCGGTGATTAGTAGGGCACCATAGCTCATAGCTCATCTTCCATAGCTCATTTTCCAACCCACACGCGTGGAGATGTTATCGTGCATGTACCCATTGACTCTGAGACTCTGGGATGGAAAAAGTTGGCGGTGATTAGTAGGGCACCATAGCTCATAGCTCATCTTCCATAGCTCATCTTCCATAGCTCATCTTCCAACCCACACGCGTGGAGATGTTATCGTGCATGTACCCATTGACTCTGAGACTCTGGGATGGAAAAAGTTGGCGGTGATTAGTAGGGCACCATAGCTCATAGCTCATCTTCCATAGCTCATCTTCCATAGCTCATCTTCCATAGCTCATCTTCCAACCCACACGCGTGGAGATGTTATCGTGCATGTACCCATTGACTCTGAGACTCTGGGATGGAAAAAGTTGGCGTTGAGTAGTAGGGCACCATAGCTCATAGCTCATCTTCCATAGCTCATTTTCCAACCCACACGCGTGGAGATGTTTTCGTGCATGTACCCATTGACTCTGAGACTCTGGGATGGAAAAAGTTGGCGGTGATTAGTAGGGCACCATAGCTCATAGCTCATCTTCCATAGCTCATCTTCCATAGCTCATCTTCCATAGCTCATCTTCCATAGCTCATCTTCCATAGCTCATCTTCCAACCCACACGCGTGGAGATGTTATCGTGCATGTACCCATTGACTCTGAGACTCTGGGATGGAAAAAGTTGGCGGTGATTAGTAGGGCACCATAGCTCATAGCTCATCTTCCAACCCACACGCGTGGAGATATTATCGTGCATGTACCCATTGACTCTAAAACTCTGGGATGGAAAAAGTTGGCGGTGATTAGTAGGGCACCATAGCTCATAGCTCATCTTCCATAGCTCATCTTCCAACCCACACGCGTGGAGATGTTATCGTGCATGTACCCATTGACTCTGAGACTCTGGGATGGAAAAAGTTGGCGTTGAGTAGTAGGGCACCATAGCTCATAGCTCATCTTCCATAGCTCATCTTCCAACCCACACGCGTGGAGATGTTATCGTGCATGTACCCATTGACTCTGAGACTCTGGGATGGAAAAAGCTGGCCGTGGTCAGTAGGGCAATTTTGAAGGTTTCCATAGCTCATCTTCCAACCCACACGCGTGGAGATATTATCGTGCATGTACCCATTGACTCTGAGACTCTGGGATGGCAAAAGTTGGCGGTGATTAGTAGGGCACCATAGCTCATAGCTCATCTTCCATAGCTCATCTTCCATAGCTCATCTTCCATAGCTCATCTTCCAACCCACACGCGTGGAGATGTTTTCGTGCATGTACCCATTGACTCTGAGACTCTGGGATGGAAAAAGTTGGCGGTGATTAGTAGGGCACCATAGCTCATAGCTCATCTTCCAACCCACACGCGTGGAGATATTATCGTGCATGTACCCATTGACTCTAAGACTCTGGGATGGAAAAAGTTGGCGGTGATTAGTAGGGCAATTTTGAAGGTTTCCATAGCTCATCTTCCAACCCACACGCGTGGAGATGTTATCGTGCATGTACCCACTGACTCTAAGACTCTGGGATGGAAAAAGTTGGCGGTGATTAGTAGGGCACCATAGCTCATAGCTCATCTTCCATAGCTCATTTTCCAACCCACACGCGTGGAGATGTTTTCGTGCATGTACCCATTGACTCTGAGACTCTGGGATGGAAAAAGTTGGCGGTGATTAGTAGGGCACCATAGCTCATAGCTCATCTTCCATAGCTCATCTTCCATGACTCATCTTCCAACCCACACGCGTGGAGATGTTATCGTGCATGTACCCATTGACTCTGAGACTCTGGGATGGCAAAAGTTGGCGGTGATTAGTAGGGCAATTTTGAAGGTTTCCATAGCTCATCTTCCAACCCACACGCGTGGAGATGTTATCGTGCATGTACCCACTGACTCTAAGACTCTGGGATGGAAAAAGTTGGCGGTGATTAGTAGGGCAATTTTGAAGGTTTCCATAGCTCATCTTCCAACCCACACGCGTGGAGATGTTATCGTGCATGTACCCATTGACTCTGAGACTCTGGGATGGAAAAAGTTGGCGGTGATTAGTAGGGCACCATAGCTCATAGCTCATCTTCCATAGCTCATCTTCCAACCCACACGCGTGGAGATGTTATCGTGCATGTCTGGGATGGAAAAAGTTGGCGGTGATTAGTAGGGCACCATAGCTCATAGGTCATCTTCCATAGCTCATCTTCCAACCCACACGCGTGGAGATGTTATCGTGCATGTACCCATTGACTCTGAGACTCTGGGATGGAAAAAGTTGGCGTTGAGTAGTAGGGCACCATAGCTCATAGCTCATCTTCCATAGCTCATTTTCCAACCCACACGCGTGGAGATGTTTTCGTGCATGTACCCATTGACTCTGAGACTCTGGGATGGAAAAAGTTGGCGGTGATTAGTAGGGCAATTTTGAAGGTTTCCATAGCTCATCTTCCAACCCACACGCGTGGAGATGTTATCGTGCATGTACCCATTGACTCTGAGACTCTGGGATGGAAAAAGTTGGCGGTGATTAGTAGGGCACCATAGCTCATAGCTCATCTTCCATAGCTCATCTTCCATAACTCATCTTCCAACCCACACGCGTGGAGATGTTATCGTGCATGTACCCATTGACTCTGAGACTCTGGGATGGAAAAGGTTGGCGGTGATTAGTAGGGCACCATAGCTCATAGCTCATCTTCCATAGCTCATTTTCCAACCCACACGCGTGGAGATGTTTTCGTGCATGTACCCATTGACTCTGAGACTCTGGGATGGAAAAAGTTGGCGGTGATTAGTAGGGCAATTTTGAAGATTTCCATAGCTCATCTTCCAACCCACACGCGTGGAGATGTTATCGTGCATGTACCCATTGACTCTCAGACTCTGGGATGGAAAAAGTTGGCGGTGATTAGTAGGGCACCATAGCTCATAGCTCATCTTCCATAGCTCATCTTCCATAGCTCATCTTCCAACCCACACGCGTGGAGATGTTATCGTGCATGTACCCATTGACTCTAAGACTCTGGGATGGAAAAAGTTGGCGGTGATTAGTAGGGCACCATAGCTCATAGCTCATCTTCCATAGCTCATCTTCCATAGCTCATCTTCCATAGCTCATCTTCCAACCCACACGGGTGGAGATGTTATCGTGCATGTACCCACTGACTCTAAGACTCTGGGATGGAAAAAGTTGGCGGTGATTAGTAGGGCACCATAGCTCATAGCTCATCTTCCAACCCACACGCGTGGAGATGTTATCGTGCATGTACCCATTGACTCTGAGACTCTGGGATGCAAAAAGTTGGCGGTGATTAGTAGGGCACCATAGCTCATTGCTCATCTTCCATAGCTCATCTTCCATAGCTCATCTTCCAACCCACACGCGTGGAGATGTTATCGTGCATGTACCCATTGACTCTGAGACTCTGGGATGGAAAAAGTTGGCGGTGATTAGTAGGGCACCATAGCTCATAGCTCATCTTCCAACCCACACGCGTGGAGATATTATCGTGCATGTACCCATTGACTCTAAGACTCTGGGATGGAAAAAGTTGGCGGTGATTAGTAGGGCACCATAGCTCATAGCTCATCTTCCATAGCTCATCTTCCAAACCACACGCGTGGAGATGTTATCGTGCATGTACCCATTGACTCTGAGACTCTGGGATGGAAAAAGTTGGCGGTGGTCAGTAGGGCAATTTTGAACGCTTCCATAGCTCATCTTCCAATCCACACGGGCGGTGATGTTATCGTGCATGTACCCATTGACTCTGAGACTCTGGGATGGAAAAAGTTGGCCGTGGTCAGTAGGGCAATTTTGAAGGTTTCCATAGCTCATCTTCAAACCCACACGCGTGGAGATATTATCGTGCATGTACCCATTGACTCTGAGACTCTGGGATGGAAAAAGTTGGCGGTGATTAGTAGGGCACCATAGCTCATAGCTCATCTTCCATAGCTCATCTTCCAACCCACACGCGTGGAGATGTTATCGTGCATGTACCCATTGACTCTGAGACTCTGGGATGGAAAAAGTTGGCGTTGAGTAGTAGGGCACGATAACTCATAGCTCATCTTCCATAGCTCATTTTCCAACCCACACGCGTGGAGATGTTTTCGTGCATGTACCCATTGACTCTGAGACTCTGGGATGGAAAAAGTTGGCGGTGATTAGTAGGGCACCATAGCTCATAGCTCATCTTCCATAGCTCATTTTCCAACCCACACGCGTGGAGATGTTTTCGTGCATGTACCCATTGACTCTGAGACTCTGGGATGGAAAAGTTGGCGGTGATTAGTAGGGCAATTTTGAAGGTTTCCATAGCTCATCTTCCAACCCACACGCGTGGAGATGTTATCGTGCATGTACCCATTGACTCTGAGACTCTGGGATGGAAAAAGTTGGCGGTGATTAGTAGGGCACCATAGCTCATAGCTCATCTTCCATAGCTCATCTTCCATAGCTCATCTTCCAACCCACACGCGTGGAGATGTTATCGTGCATGTGCCCATTGACTCTGAGACTCTGGGATGGAAAAAGTTGGCGGTGATTAGTAGGGCACCATAGCTCATAGCTCATCTTCCAACCCACACGCGTGGAGATGTTATCGTGCATGTACCCATTGACTCTGAGACTCTGGGATGGAAAAAGTTGGCGTTGAGTAGTAGGGCACCATAGCTCATAGCTCATCTTCCATAGCTCATTTTCCAACCCACACGCGTGGAGATGTTTTCGTGCATGTACCCATTGACTCTGAGACTCTGGGATGGAAAAAGTTGGCGGTGATTAGTAGGGCACCATAGCTCATAGCTCATCTTCCATAGCTCATCTTCCATAGCTCATCTTCCAACCCACACGCGTGGAGATGTTATCGTGCATGTACCCATTGACTCTGAGACTCTGGGATGGAAAAAGTTGGCGGTGATTAGTAGGGCACCATAGCTCATAGCTCATCTTCCATAGCTCATTTTCCAACCCACACGCGTGGAGATGTTTTCGTGCATGTACCCATTGACTCTGAGACTCTGGGATGGAAAAAGTTGGCGGTGATTAGTAGGGCAATTTTGAAGGTTTCCATAGCTCATCTTCCAACCCACACGCGTGGAGATGTTTTCGTGCATGTACCCATTGACTCTGAGACTCTGGGATGGAAAAAGTTGGCGGTGATTAGTAGGGCAATTTTGAAGGTTTCCATAGCTCATCTTCCAACCCACACGCGTGGAGATGTTATCGTGCATGTACCCATTGACTCTGAGACTCTGGGATGGAAAAAGTTGGCGGTGATTAGTAGGGCACCATAGCTCATAGCTCATCTTCCATAGCTCATCTTCCATAGCTCATCTTCCAACCCACACGCGTGGAGTTGTTATCGTGCATGTACCCATTGACTCTGAGACTCTGGGATGGAAAAAGTTGGCGGTGATTAGTAGGGCACCATAGCTCATAGCTCATCTTCCATAGCTCATTTTCCAACCCACACGCGTGGAGATGTTTTCGTGCATGTACCCATTGACTCTGAGACTCTGGGATGGAAAAAGTTGGCGGTGATTAGTAGGGCAATTTTGAAGGTTTCCATAGCTCATCTTCCAACCCACACGCGTGGAGATGTTATCGTGCATGTACCCATTGACTCTGAGACTCTGGGATGGAAAAAGTTGGCGGTGATTAGTAGGGCAATTTTGAAGGTTTCCATAGCTCATCTTCCAACCCACACGCGTGGAGATGTTTTCGTGCATGTACCCATTGACTCTGAGACTCTGGGATGGAAAAAGTTGGCGGTGATTAGTAGGGCAATTTTGAAGGTTTCCATAGCTCATCTTCCAACCCACACGCGTGGAGATGTTATCGTGCATGTACCCATTGACTCTGAGACTCTGGGATGGAAAAAGTTGGCGTTGAGTAGTAGGGCACCATAGCTCATAGCTCATCTTCCATAGCTCATTTTCCAACCCACACGCGTGGAGATGTTATCGTGCATGTACCCATTGACTCTGAGACTCTGGGATGGAAAAAGTTGGCGGTGATTAGTAGGGCACCATAGCTCATAGCTCATCTTCCATAGCTCATCTTCCATAGCTCATCTTCCAACCCACACGCGTGGAGATGTTATCGTGCATGTACCCATTGACTCTGAGACTCTGGGATGGAAAAAGTTGGCGGTGATTAGTAGGACACCATAGCTCATAGCTCATCTTCCATAGCTCATCTTCCAACCCACACGCGTGGAGATGTTTTCGTGCATGTACCCATTGACTCTGAGACTCTGGGATGGAAAAAGTTGGCGGTGATTAGTAGGGCACCATAGCTCATAGCTCATCTTCCATAGCTCATCTTCCAACCCACACGCGTGGAGATATTATCGTGCATGTACCCATTGACTCTAAGACTCTGGGATGGAAAAAGTTGGCGGTGATTAGTAGGGCACCATAGCTCATAGCTCATCTTCCATAGCTCATCTTCCAACCCACACGCGTGGAGATATTATCGTGCATGTACCCATTGACTCTAAGACTCTGGGATGGAAAAAGTTGGCGGTGATTAGTAGGGCACCATAGCTCATAGCTCATCTTCCAACCCACACGCGTGGAGATGTTATCGTGCATGTACCCATTGACTCTGAGACTCTGGGATGGAAAAAGTTGGCGGTGGTCAGTAGGGCAATTTTGAACGCTTCCATAGCTCATCTTCCAATCCACACGGGCGGTGATGTTATCGTGCATGTACCCATTGACTCTGAGACTCTGGGATGGAAAAAGTTGGCGGTGATTAGTAGGGCACCATAGCTCATAGCTCATCTTCCATAGCTCATCTTCCATAGCTCATCTTCCAACCCACACGCGTGGAGATGTTATCGTGCATGTACCCATTGACTCTGAGACTCTGGGATGGCAAAAGTTGGCGGTGATTAGTAGGGCAATTTTGAAGGTTTCCATAGCTCATCTTCCAACCCACACGGGTGGTGATGTTATCGTGCATGTACCCATTGACTCTAAGACTCTGGGATGGAAAAAGTTGGCGGTGATTAGTAGGGCACCATAGCTCATAGCTCATCTTCCATAGCTCATCTTCCAACCCACACGCGTGGAGATGTTATCGTGCATGTAGCCACTGACTCTAAGACTCTGGGATGGAAAAAGTTGGCGGTGATTAGTAGGGCAATTTTGAAGGTTTCCATAGCTCATCTTCCAACCCACACGCGTGGAGATGTTTTCGTGCATGTACCCATTGACTCTGAGACTCTGGGATGGAAAAAGTTGGCGGTGATTAGTAGGGCACCATAGCTCATAGCTCATCTTCCATAGCTCATCTTCCATAGCTCATCTTCCATAGCTCATCTTCCAACCCACACGCGTGGAGATGTTATCGTGCATGTACCCATTGACTCTGAGACTCTGGGATGGAAAAAGTTGGCGGTGATTAGTAGGGCACCATAGCTCATAGCTCATCTTCCATAGCTCATCTTCAAACCCGCACGCGTGGAGATGTTATCCTGCATGTACCCATTGACTCTAAGACTCTGGGATGGAAAAAGTTGGCGGTGATTAGTAGGGCACCATAGCTCATAGCTCATCTTCCATAGCTCATCTTCCGTAGCTCATCTTCCATAGCTCATCTTCCATAGCTCATCTTCCAACCCACACGGGTGGTGATGTTATCGTGCATGTACCCATTGACTCTGAGACTCTGGGATGGAAAAAGTTGGCCGTGGTCAGTAGGGCAATTTTGAAGGTTTTCATAGCTTATTTTCCAATCCACACAGGTGGTGATGATATCGTGCATGTACCTATTGACTCTGAGACTCTGGGATAGAAAAAGTTGGCGGTGATTAGTAGGGCACCATAGCTCATAGCTCATCTTCCATAGCTCATCTTCCAACCCACACGCGTGGAGATGTTATCGTGCATGTACCCATTGACTCTGAGACTCTGGGATGGAAAAAGTTGGCGGTGATTAGTAGGGTACCATAGCTCATAGCTCATCTTCCATAGCTCATCTTCCAACCCACACGCGTGGAGATGTTATCGTGCATGTACCCATTGACTCTAAGACTCTGGGATGGAAAAAGTTGGCGGTGATTAGTAGGGCACTATAGCTCATAGCTCATCTTCCAACCCACACGCGTGGAGATGTTATCGTGCATGTACCCATTGACTCTGAGACTCTGGGATGGAAAAAGTTGGCGGTGGTCAGCAGGGCAATCTTTAAGGTTTCCATAGCTCATCTTCCAACCCACACGGGTGGTGATGTTATCGTGCATGTACCCATTGACTCTGAGACTCTGGGATGGAAAAAGTTGGCGGTGATTAGTAGGGCACCATAGCTCATAGCTCATCTTCCATAGCTCATCTTCCAACCCACACGCGTGGAGATGTTATCGTGCATGTACCCATTGACTCTGAGACTCTGGGATGGAAAAAGTTGGCGGTGATTAGTAGGGCACCATAGCTCATAGCTCATCTTCCATAGCTCATTTTCCAACCCACACGCGTGGAGATGTTATCGTGCATGTACCCATTGACTCTGAGACTCTGGGATGGAAAAAGTTGGCGGTGATTAGTAGGGCACCATAGCTCATAGCTCATTTTCCATAGCTCATCTTCCAACCTACACGCGTGGAGATGTTATCGTGCATGTGCCCATTGACTCTGAGACTCTGGGATGGAAAAAGTTGGCGGTGATTAGTAGGGCACCATAGCTCATAGCTCATCTTCCATAGCTCATCTTCCAACCCACACGCGTGGAGATGTTATCGTGCATGTACCCATTGACTCTAAGACTCTGGGATGGAAAAAGTTGGCGGTGATTAGTAGGGCACCATAGCTCATAGCTCATCTTCCATAGCTCATCTTCCAACCCACACGCGTGGAGATGTTATCGTGCATGTACCCATTGACTCTGAGACTCTGGGATGGAAAAAGTTGGCGGTGATTAGTAGGGCACCATAGCTCATAGCTCATCTTCCATAGCTCATTTTCCAACCCACACGCGTGGAGATGTTATCGTGCATGTACCCATTGACTCTGAGACTCTGGGATGGAAAAAGTTGGCGGTGGTCAGTAGGGTAATTTTTAAGGTTTCCATAGCTCATCTTCCAACCCACACGCGTGGAGATGTTATCGTGCATATACCCATTGCCTCTAAGACTCTGGGATGGAAAAAGTTGGCGGTGATTAGTAGGGCAATTTTGAAGGTTTGCATAGCTCATCTTCCAACCCACACGCGTGGAGATGTTATCGTGCATGTAGCCACTGACTCTGAGACTCTGGGATGGAAAAAGTTGGCGGTGATTAGTAGGGCACCATAGCTCATAGATCATTTCTCATAGCTCATCTTCCAACCCACACGGGTGGTGATGTTATCGTGCATGTACCCATTGACTCTGAGACTCTGGGATGGAAAAAGTTGGCGGTGATTAGTAGGGCACCATAGCTCATAGCTCATCTTCCATAGCTCATCTTCCAACCCACACGCGTGGAGATGTTATCGTGCATGTACCCATTGACTCTGAGACTCTGGGATGGAAAAAGTTGGCGGTGATTAGTAGGGCACCATAGCTCATAGCTCATCTTCCATAGCTCATCTTCCAACCCACACGCGTGGAGATGTTATCGTGCATGTACCCATTGACTCTGAGACTCTGGGATGGAAAAAGTTGGCGGTGATTAGTAGGGCACCATAGCTCATAGCTCATCTTCCATAGCTCATCTTCAAACCCACACGCGTGGAGATGTTATCCTGCATGTACCCATTGACTCTAAGACTCTGGGATGGAAAAAGTTGGCGGTGATTAGTAGGGCACCATAGCTCATAGCTCATCTTCCATAGCTCATCTTCCAACCCACACGGGTGGTGATGTTATCGTGCATGTACCCATTGACTCTGAGACTCTGGGATGGAAAAAGTTGGCCGTGGTCAGTAGGGCAATTTTGAAGGTTTTCATAGCTCATTTTCCAATCCACACGGGTGGTGATGATATCGTGCATGTACCTATTGACTCTGAGACTCTGGGATGGAAAAAGTTGGCGGTGATTAGTAGGGCACCATAGCTCATAGCTCATCTTCCATAGCTCATCTTCCAACCCACACGCGTGGAGATGTTATCGTGCATGTACCCATTGACTCTGAGACTCTGGGATGGAAAAAGTTGGCGGTGATTAGTAGGGTACCATACCTCATAGCTCATCTTCCATAGCTCATCTTCCAACCCACACGCGTGGAGATGTTATCGTGCATGTACCCATTGACTCTAAGACTCTGGGATTGAAAAAGTTGGCGGTGATTAGTAGGGCACTATAGCTCATAGCTCATCTTCCAACCCACACGCGTGGAGATGTTATCGTGCATGTACCCATTGACTCTGAGACTCTGGGATGGAAAAAGTTGGCGGTGGTCAGCAGGGCAATCTTTAAGGTTTCCATAGCTCATCTTCCAATCCACACGGGTGTTGATGTTATCGTGCATGTACCCATTGACTCTGAGACTCTGGGATGGAAAAAGTTGGCGGTGATTAGTAGGGCACCATAGCTCATAGCTCATCTTCCATAGCTCATCTTCCAACCCACACGCGTGGAGATGTTATCGTGCATGTACCCATTGACTCTGAGACTCTGGGATGGAAAAAGTTGGCGGTGATTAGTAGGGCACCATAGCTCATAGCTCATCTTCCATAGCTCATCTTCCAACCCACACGGGTGGTGATGTTATCGTGCATGTACCCATTGACTCTAAGACTCTGGGATGGAAAAAGTTGGCGGTGATTAGTAGGGCACCATAGCTCATAGCTCATCTTCCATAGCTCATCTTCCATAGCTCATCTTCCAACCCACACGGGTGGTGATGTTATCGTGCATGTACCCATTGACTCTGAGACTCTGGGATGGAAAAACTTGGCGGTGATTAGTAGGGCACCATAGCTCATAGCTCATCTTCCATAGCTCATCTTCCAACCCACACGCGTGGAGATGTTATCGTGCATGTACCCATTGACTCTGAGACTCTGGGATAGAAAAAGTTGGCGGTGATTAGTAGGGCACCATAGCTCATAGCTCATCTTCCATAGCTCATCTGCCAACCCACACGCGTGGAGATGTTATCGTGCATGTACCCAATGACTCTAAGACTGTGGGATGGAAAAAGTTGGCGGTGATTAGTAGGGCACCGTAGCTCATAGCTCATCTTCCATAGCTCATCTTCCAACCCACACGCGTGTAGATGTTATCGTGCATGTACCCATTGACTCTGAGACTCTGGGATGGAAAAAGTTGGCGGTGATTAGTAGGGCACCATAGCTCATAGCTCATCTTCCATAGCTCATCTTCCAACCCACACGCGTGGAGCTGTTATCGTGCATGTACCCATTGACTCTGAGACTCTGGGATGGAAAAAGTTGGCGGTGATTAGTAGGGCACCATAGCTCATAGCTCATCTTCCAACCCACACGCGTGGTGATGTTATCGTGCATGTACCCATTGACTCTGAGACTCTGGGATGGAAAAAGTTGGCGGTGATTAGTAGGGCACCATAGCTCATAGCTCATCTTCCATAGCTCATCTTCCAACCCACACGCGTGGAGATGTTATCGTGCATGTACCTATTGACTCTAAGACTCTGGGATGGAAAAAGTTGGCGGTGGTCAGCAGGGCAATCTTTAAGGTTTCCATAGCTCATCTTCCAACCCACACGGGTGGTGATGTTATCGTGCATGTACCCATTGACTCTGAGACTCTGGGATGGAAAAAGTTGGCGGTGATTAGTAGGGCACCATAGCTCATAGCTCATCTTCCATAGCTCATCTTCCAACCCACACGCGTGGAGATGTTATCGTGCATGTACCCATTGACTCTGAGACTCTGGGATGGAAAAAGTTGGCGGTGATTAGTAGGGCACCATAGCTCATAGCTCATCTTCCATAGCTCATTTACCAACCCACACGCGTGGAGATGTTATCGTGCATGTACCCATTGACTCTGAGACTCTGGGATGGAAAAAGTTGGCGGTGATTAGTAGGGCACCATAGCTCATAGCTCATCTTCCAACCCACACGCGTGGAGATGTTATCGTGCATGTACCCATTGACTCTGAGACTCTGGGATGGAAAAAGTTGGCGGTGATTAGTAGGGCACCATAGCTCATAGCTCATCTTCCATAGCTCATCTTCCAACCCACACGCGTGGAGATGTTATCGTGCATGTACCCATTGACTCTAAGACTCTGGGATGGAAAAAGTTGGCGGTGATTAGTAGGGCACCATAGCTCATAGCTCATCTTCCATAGCTCATCTTCCAACCCACACGCGTGGAGATGTTATCGTGCATGTACCCATTGACTCTGAGACTCTGGGATGGAAAAAGTTGGCGGTGATTAGTAGGGCACCATAGCTCATAGCTCATCTTCCATAGCTCATTTTCCAACCCACACGCGTGGAGATGTTATCGTGCATGTACCCATTGACTCTGAGACTCTGGGATGGAACAAGTTGGCGGTGGTCAGTAGGGCAATTTTTAAGGTTTCCATAGCTCATCTTCCAACCCACACGCGTGGAGATGTTATCGTGCATGTACCCATTCACTCTAAGACTCTGGGATGGAAAAAGTTGGCGGTGATTAGTAGGGCAATTTTGAAGGTTTGCATAGCTCATCTTCCAACCCACACGCGTGGAGATGTTATCGTGCATGTAGCCACTGACTCTGAGACTCTGGGATGGAAAAAGTTGGCGGTGATTAGTAGGGCACCATAGCTCATAGCTCATCTCCCATAGCTCATCTTCCAACCCACACGGGTGGTGATGTTATCGTGCATGTACCCATTGACTCTGAGACTCTGGGATGGAAAAAGTTGGCGGTGATTAGTAGGGCACCATAGCTCATAGCTCATCTTCCATAGCTCATCTTCCAACCCACACGCGTGGAGATGTTATCATGCATGTACCCATTGACTCTGAGACTCTGGGATGGAAAAAGTTGGCGGTGATTAGTAGGGCACCATAGCTCATAGCTCATCTTCCATAGCTCATCTTCCAACCCACACGCGTGGAGATGTTATCGTGCATGTACCCATTGACTCTGAGACTCTGGGATGGAAAAAGTTGGCGGTGATTAGTAGGGCACCATAGCTCATAGCTCATCTTCCATAGCTCATCTTCAAACCCGCACGCGTGGAGATGTTATCCTGCATGTACCCATTGACTCTAAGACTCCGGGATGGAAAAAGCTGGCGGTGATTAGTAGGGCACCATAGCTCATAGCTCATCTTCCATAGCTCATCTTCCATAGCTCATCTTCTATAGCTCATCTTCCATAGCTCATCTTCCAACCCACACGGGTGGTGCTGTTATCGTGCATGTACCCATTGACTCTGAGACTCTGGGATGGAAAAAGTTGGCCGTGGTCAGTATTGCAATTTTGAAGGTTTTCATAGCTTATTTTCCAATCCACACGGGTGGTGATGATATCGTGCATGTACCTATTGACTCT
This sequence comes from Eristalis arbustorum, assembly GCA_916610145.1. Classification (NCBI taxonomy): domain Eukaryota; kingdom Metazoa; phylum Arthropoda; class Insecta; order Diptera; family Syrphidae; genus Eristalis; species Eristalis arbustorum. The sequence continues at coordinate 2,210 of CAKAIZ010000265.1, read as the reverse complement.
AAGACTCTGGGATGGAAAAAGCTGGCGGTGATTAGTAGGGCACCATAGCTCATAGCTCATCTTCCATAGCTCATCTTCCATAGCTCATCTTCTATAGCTCATCTTCCATAGCTCATCTTCCAACCCACACGGGTGGTGATGTTATCGTGCATGTACCCATTGACTCTAAGACTCTGGGATGGAAAAAGTTGGCGGTGATTAGTAGGGTACCATAGCTCATAGCTCATCTTCCATAGCTCATCTTCCAACCCACACGCGTGGAGATGTTATCGTGCATGTACCCATTGACTCTAAGACTCTGGGATGGAAAAAGTTGGCGGTGATTAGTAGGGCACTATAGCTCATAGCTCATCTTCCAACCCACACGCGTGGAGATGTTATCGTGCATGTACCCATTGACTCTGAGACTCTGGGATGGAAAAAGTTGGCGGTGGTCAGCAGGGCAATCTTTAAGGTTTCCATAGCTCATCTTCCAACCCACACGGGTGGTGATGTTATCGTGCATGTACCCATTGACTCTGAGACTCTGGGATGGAAAAAGTTGGCGGTGATTAGTAGGGCACCATAGCTCATAGCTCATCTTCCATAGCTCATCTTCCATAGCTCATCTTCCAACCCACACGCGTGGAGATGTTATCGTGCATGTACCCATTGACTCTGAGACTCTGGGATGGAAAAAGTTGGCGGTGATTAGTAGGGCAATTTTGAAGGTTTCCATAGCTCATCTTCCAACCCAAACGGGTGGTGATGTTATCGTGCATGTACCCATTGACTCTAAGACTCTGGGATGGAAAAAGTTGGCGGTGATTAGTAGGGCACCATAGCTCATAGCTCATCTTCCATAGCTCATCTTCCAACCCACACGCGTGGAGATGTTATCGTGCATGTACCCACTGACTCTAAGACTCTGGGATGGAAAAAGTTGGCGGTGATAAGTAGGGCAATTTTGAAGGTTTCCATAGCTCATCTTCCAACCCACACGGGTGGTGATGTTATCGTGCATGTACCCATTGACTCTAAGACTCTGGGATGGAAAAAGTTGGCGGTGATTAGTAGGGCAATTTTGAAGGTTTCCATAGCTCATCTTCCAACCCACACGCGTGGAGATATTATCGTGCATGTACCCATTGACTCTGAGACTCTGGGATGGAAAAAGTTGGCGGTGATTAGTAGGGCACCATAGCTCATAGCTCATCTTCTGTTCAAGAAGCAGCATATGATCAACATAAATTTATTGTACCAATGAAATATTATAATGTATATAAAGTGTATGAATTAATAGATCAATTGCACTGCATTATCGCAATGAATTCCATACGTTTGATTGTACTAAAAGTAAAATAACACTTGTCAAGGTATCCAATTCTGAAACAAAGAACACTTGCAATTTATACCCCACACATTCCGGACGGAAGAAATAAAGCTAATTATAACGTTTAATATAGTTATTTTATTCTATTCTTTTGTTCGGCGAAAATTACAATTCAAGTCTTGCCACACTTCTCATGGTCCTTCGAGCCTTTTAAAATTAATAATAATTAATTAATACATTTGGTGTGTGAACATTTTTTTCTAAAATATACTCTTGAGTACATTTCACATATAGACATATATATATGTACGTGAACGTTACATATATATGTACATATAATAAACAACACCCAATTAAGTGCTAATTAAAACTATCTAAAAACTAAAAGTGAGTTTTTTGCAAAGTGCCAAACGGGTTCCCGCGTCGTGAAATAGTTCCTTTGTGCATAGATATACATATATATATATATATATATATATATGTTACCATTCCGCTAGAAGCAGCAGACCGTTACACGTACAGTAAGACTGCTACAGTTAGGCAGTAAGACTCCGCTACATCCAGTGAACAACTGAAACAAAAAAAAAATTTTTTATTAACCAGGATTGGATCGGACGTAAGTTGAAATCCATACTCACACATATTTTTTTTTTCTCTTACGATTCATATTTTTTTTCGAGCCAACCTGGAACCAGTGCTCGAACGTGGATTGGAATCACTTGTTCTTCTGATAACCGCATCATCTATCGAAATTTGATCAAAAGCACATTGATCCGTTGCCGTACAAGCGTAAGTGAATTACATATATATATATTTCTTGTTTCTCTCACGTACCATCTTACATACATTATGAGCGCAATGTTGAAACCTACAAAATAACTTGCTCAAGCAATTAAAG
>CAKAIZ010000264.1:0-25637 GCA_916610145.1 Eristalis arbustorum | reverse complement strand
AAAAGGATCGACAACGCGACTTGAAATGCTTAATTTTACAAGATCGCCCATATCTCGAAAACGCAGCGTTTTTTAGGGATCCAGTTTATTGCTTATTACCACGCTGTTTATTCATATATGGGGAATGGAAGGACCCTTCTGTTGAGCCCTCAACATTCCCTACGCGATAACTCGGAGGTAGAAAAAGGATCGACAAGGCGACTTGAAATGCTTAATTTTACAAGATCGCCCATATCTCTATAACGGAGCGTTTTTCAGGGATCCAGTTTATCGCTTTTTACGACGCTGTTTATTCATATATGGGGAATGGAAGGACGCTTCTGTTGAGCGCTCAACATTCCCCACGCGATAACTCTGAGGTAGAAAAAGGATCGAAGAAGGCGACCTGAAATGCTTCATTTTACAAGATCGCCCATATCTCGAAAACGGATCATTTTTCAGGGATCCAGTTTGTCGCTTATTACCACGCTGTTTATTCATATATGGGGAATGGAAGGACGCTTCTTTTGAGCCCACAACATTCCCTACGCGATAACTCGGAGGTGGAAAAAGGATCGACAACGCGACTTGAAATGCTTAATTTTACAAGATCGCCCATATCTCGAAAACGGAGCGTTTTTTAGGGATCCAGTTTATCGCTTATTACCACGCTGTTTATTCATATATGGGGAATGGAAGGACGCTTCTGTTAAGCCCTCAACATTCCCTACGCGATAACTCGGAGGTAGACAAAGGATCGACAACGCGACTTGAAATGCTTAATTTTACAAGATCGCCCATATCTTGAAAACGGAGCGTTTTTCAGGGATCCAGTTTATCGCTTATTACCACGCTGTTTATTCATATATGGGGAATGGAAGGACGTTTCTGTTAAGCCCTCAACATTCCCTACGCTATAACTCGGAGGAAGAAAAAGGATCGACAACGCAACTTGAAATGCTTAATTTTACAAGATCGCCCATATCTCGAAAACGGATCGTTTTTCAGGGATCCAGTTTATCGCTTATTACCACGCTGCTTATTCATATATGGGGAATAGAAGGACGCTTCTGTTAAGCCCTCAACATTCCCTACGCGATAACTCGGAGGTAGAAAAAGGATCGACAACGCGACTTGAAATGCTTTTACCAGATCACCCATATCTCGAAAACGGAGCGTTTTTTAGGGATCCAGTTTATCGCTTATTACCACGCTGTTTATTCATATATGGGGAATGGAAGGACGCTTCTGTTAAGCCCTCAATATTCCCTACGCGATAACTCGGAGGTAGAAAAAGGATCGACAACGCGACTTGAAATGCTTAATTTTACCAGATCACCCATATCGCGAAAACGGAGCGTTTTTCAGGGATCCAGTTTATCCCTGAAGCCCTCAACAATCCCTACGCGATAACTCGGAGGTAGAAAAAGGATCGACAAGGCGACTTGAAATGCTTAATTTTACAATATCGCCCATATCTCGAAAACGGAGCATTTTTCAGGGATCCAGTTTGTCGCTTATTACCACGCTGTTTATTCATATATGGGGAATGGAAGGACGCTTCTTTTGAGCCCTCAACATTCCCTACGCGATAACTCGGAGGTAGAAAAAGGATCGACAACGCGACTTGAAATGCTTAATTTTACAAGATCGCGCATATCTCGAAAACGGGGCGTTTTTTAGGGATCCAGTTTATCGCTTATTACCACGCTGTTTATTCATATATGGGGAATGGAAGGACGCTTCTGTTAAGCCCTCAACATTCCCTACGCGATAACTCGGAGGTAGAAAAAGGATCGACAACGCGACTTGAAATGCTTAATTTTACAAGATCACCCATATCTCGAAAACGCAGCGTTTTTTAGGGATCCAGTTTATTGCTTATTACCACGCTGTTTATTCATATATGGGGAATGGAAGGACCCTTCTGTTGAGCCCTCAACATTCCCTACGCGATAACTCGGAGGTAGAAAAAGGATCGACAAGGCGACTTGAAATGCTTAATTTTACAAGATCGCCCATATCTCTAAAACGGAGCGTTTTTCAGGGATCCAGTTTATCGCTTTTTACGACGCTGTTTATTCATATATGGGGAATGGAAGGACGCTTCTGTTGAGCGCTCAGCATTCCCCACGCGATAACTCTGAGGTAGAAAAAGGATCGAAAAAGGCGACCTGAAATGATTCATTTTACAAGATCGCCCATATCCCGATACGGAGCGTTTTTCAGGGATCCAGTTTATTGCTTATTACCACGCTGTTTATTCATATATGGGGAATGGAAAGACCCTTCTGTTGAGCCCTCAACATTCCCTACGCGATAACTCGGAGGTAGAAAAAGGATCGACAAGGCGACTTGAAATGCTTATTTTACAATATCGCCCATATCTCGAAAACGGTGCATTTTTCAGGGATCCAGTTTGTCGCTTATTACCACGCTGCTTATTCATATATGGGGAATGGAAGGACGCTTCTTTTGAGCCCACAACATTCTCTACGCGATAACTCGGAGGTGGAAAAAGGATCGACAACGCGACTTGAAATGCTTAATTTTACAAGATCGCCCATATCTCGAAAACGGAGCGTTTTTTAGGGATCCAGTTTATCGCTTATTACCACGCTGTTTATTCATATATGGGGAATGGAAGGACGCTTCTGTTAAGCCCTCAACATTCCCTACGCGATAACTCGGAGGTAGAAAAAGGATCGACAACGCGACTTGAAATGCTTAATTTTACAAGATCGCCCATATCTCGAAAACGGAGCGTTTTTTAGGGATCCAGTTTATCGCTTATTACCACGCTGTTTACGCATATATGGGGAATGGAAGGACGCTTCTGTTGAGCCCTCAACATTCCCTACGCGATAACTCGGAGGTAGAAAAAGGATCGAAGAAGGCGACCTGAAATGCTTCATTTTACAAGATCGCCCATATCTCGAAAACGGATCGTTTTTCAGGGATCCAGTTTATCGCTTATTACCACGCTGTTTATTTATATATGGGGAATGGAAGGACGTTTCTGTTAAGCCCTCAACATTCCCTACGCTATAACTCGGAGGTAGAAAAAGGATCGACAACGCAACTTGAAATGCTTAATTTTACAAGATCGCCCATATCTCGAAAACGGATCGTTTTTCAGGGATCCAGTTTATCGCTTTTTACCACGCTGTTTATTCATATAAGGGGAATGGAAGGACGCTTCTGTTAAGCCCTCAACATTCCCTACGCGATAACTCGGAGGTAGAAAAAGGATCGACAACGCGACTTGAAATGCTTAATTTTACCAGATCACCCATATCTCGAAAACGGAGCGTTTTTCAGGGATCCAGTTTATCGCTTTTTACGACGCTGTTTATTCATATATGGGGAATGGAAGGACGCTTCTGTTGAGCGCTCAACATTCCCCACGCGATAACTCTGAGGTAGAAAAAGGATCGAAGAAGGCGACCTGAAATGCTTCATTTTACAAGATCGCCCATATCTCGAAAACGGATCGTTTTTCAGGGATCCAGTTTGTCGCTTATTACCACGCTGTTTATTCATATATGGGGAATGGAAGGACGCTTCTTTTGAGCCCACAACATTCCCTACGCGATTACTCGGAGGTGGAAAAAGGATCGACAACGCGACTTGAAATGCTTAATTTTACAAGATCGCCCATATCTCGAAAACGGAGCGTTTTTTAGGGATCCAGTTTATCGCTTATTACCACGCTGTTTATTCATATATGGGGAATGGAAGGACGCTTCTGTTAAGCCCTCAACATTCCCTACGCGATAACTCGGAGGTAGAAAAAGGATCGACAAGGCGACTTGAAATGCTTAATTTTACAATATCGCCCATATCTCGAAAACGGAGCATTTTTCAGGGATCCAGTTTGTCGCTTATTACCACGCTGTTTATTCATATATGGGGAATGGAAGGACGCTTCTTTTGAGCCCTCAACATTCCCTACGCGATAACTCGGAGGAAGAAAAAGGATCGACAACGCAACTTGAAATGCTTAATTTTACAAGATCGCCCATATCTCGAAAACGGATCGTTTTTCAGGGATCCAGCTTATCGCTTATTACCACGCTGTTTATTCATATATGGGGAATAGAAGGACGCTTCTGTTAAGCCCTCAACATTCCCTACGCGATAACTCGGAGGTAGAAAAAGGATCGACAACGCGACTTGAAATGCTTTTACCAGATCACCCATATCTCGAAAACGGAGCGTTTTTTAGGGATCCAGCTTATCGCTTATTACCACGCTGTTTATTCATATATGGGGAATGGAAGGACGCTTCTGTTAAGCCCTCAACATTCCCTACGCGATAACTCGGAGGTAGAAAAAGGATCGACAACGCGACTTGAAATGCTTAATTTTACCAGATCACCCATATCGCAAAAACGGAGCGTTTTTCAGGAATCCAGTTTATCCCTGAAGCCCTCAACAATCCCTACGCGATAACTCGGAGGTAGAAAAAGGATCGACAAGGCGACTTGAAATGCTTAATTTTACAATATCGCCCATATCTCGAAAACGGAGCATTTTTCAGGGATCCAGTTTGTCGCTTATTACCACGCTGTTTATTCATATATGGGGAATGGAAGGACGCTTCTTTTGAGCCCTCAACATTCCCTACGCGATAACTCGGAGGTAGAAAAAGGATCGACAACGCGACTTGAAATGCTTAATTTTACAAGATCGCGCATATCTCGAAAACGGGGCGTTTTTTAGGGATGCAGTTTATCGCTTATTACCACGCTGTTTATTCATATATGGGGAATGGAAGGACGCTTCTGTTAAGCCCTCAACATTCCCTACGCGATAACTCGGAGGTAGAAAAAGGATCGACAACGCGACTTGAAATGCTTAATTTTACAAGATCGCCCATATCTCGAAAACGCAGCGTTTTTTAGGGATCCAGTTTATTGCTTATTACCACGCTGTTTATTCATATATGGGGAATGGAAGGACCCTTCTGTTGAGCCCTCAACATTCCCTACGCGATAACTCGGAGGTAGAAAAAGGATCGACAAGGCGACTTGAAATGCTTAATTTTACAAGATCGCCCATATCTCTAAAACGGAGCGTTTTTCAGGGATCCAGTTTATCGCTTTTTACGACGCTGTTTATTCATATATGGGGAATGGAAGGACGCTTCTGTTGAGCGCTCAGCATTCCCCACGCGATAACTCTGAGGTAGAAAAAGGATCGAAAAAGGCGACCTGAAATGATTCATTTTACAAGATCACCCATATCCCGATACGGAGCGTTTTTCAGGGATCGAGTTTATTGCTTATTACCACGCTGTTTATTCATATATGGGGAATGGAAAGACCCTTCTGTTAAGCCCTCAACATTCCCTACGCGATAACTCGGAGGTAGAAAAAGGATCGACAAGGCGACTTGAAATGCTTATTTTACAATATCGCCCATATCTCGAAAACGGTGCATTTTTCAGGGATCCAGTTTGTCGCTTATTACCACGCTGCTTATTCATATATGGGGAATGGAAGGACGCTTCTTTTGAGCCCACAACATTCTCTACGCGATAACTCGGAGGTGGAAAAAGGATAGACAACGCGACTTGAAATGCTTAATTTTACAAGATCGCCCATATCTCGAAAACGGAGCGTTTTTTAGGGATCCAGCTTATCGCTTATTACCACGCTGTTTATTCATATATGGGGAATGGAAGGACGCTTCTGTTAAGCCCTCAACATTCCCTACGCGATAACTCGGAGGTAGAAAAAGGATCGACAACGCGACTTGAAATGCTTAATTTTACAAGATCGCCCATATCTCGAAAACGGAGCGTTTTTCAGGGATCCAGTTTATCGCTTATTACCACGCTGTTCATTCATATATGGGGAATGGAAGGACGCTTCTGTTGAGCTCTCAACATTTCCTACGCGATAACTCGGAGGTAGAAAGAGGATCGTAAAAGGCGACCTGAAATGCTTCATTTTACAAGATCGCCCATATCCCGAAAACGGAGCGTTTTTCTGGGATCCAGTTTATCGCTTATTACCACGCTGTTTATTCATATATGGGGAATGGAAGGACGCTTCTGTTAAGCCCTCAACATTCCCTACGCGATAACTCGGAGGTAGAAAAAGGATCGACAACGCGACTTGAAATGCTTAATTTTACAAGATCCATATACAGGATCCAGTTTGTCGCATATTACCACGCTGTTTATTCATATATGGGGAATGGAAGGACGCTTCTGTTAAGCCCTCAACATTCCCTACGCGATAACTCGGAGGTAGAAAAAGGATCGACAACGCGACTTTAAATGCTTAATTTTACAAGATCGCCCATATTTCGAAAACGGAGCGTTTTTCAGGGATCCAGTTTATCGCTTATTACCACGCTGTTTATTCATATATGGGGAAAGGAAGGACGCTTCTGTTGAGCTCTCAACACTTCCTACGCCATAACTCGGAGGTAGAAAGAGGATCGAAAAAGGCGACCTGAAATGCTTCATTTTACAAGATTGCCCATATCCCGAAAACGGAGCGTTTTTCAGGGATCCAGTTTATCGTTTATTATCACGCTGTTTATTCATATATGGGGAATGGAAGGACGCTTCAGTTGAGCCCTCAACATTCCCTGCGCGATAACTCGGATGTAGAAAAAGGATCGACAAGGCGACTTTAAATGCTTAATTTTACAATATCGCCCATATCTCGAAAACGGAGCATTTTTTAGGGATCCAGTTTGTCGGTTATTACCACGCTGTTTATTCATATATGGGGAATGGAAGGACGCTTCTGTTGAGCCCTCAACATTCCCTACGCGATAACTCGGAGGTAGAAAAAGGATCGAAAAAGGCGACCTGAAATGCTTAATTTTACAATATCGCCCATATCTCGAAAACGGTGCGTTTTTCAGCGATCCAGTTTATCGCTTATTACCACGCTGCTTACGCATATATGGGGAATGGAAGGACGCTTCTGTTGAGCCCTCAACATTCCCTACGCGATAACTCGGAGGTAGAAAAAGGATCGAAAAAGGCGACCTGAAATGCTTAATTTTACAAGATCGCCCATATCTCGAAAACGGATCGTTTTTCAGGGACCCAGTTTATCGATTATTACCACTCTGTTTATTCATATATGGGGAATGGAGGGACGCTTCTGTTAAGCCCTCAACATTCCCTACGCGATAACTCGGAGGTAGAAAAAGGATCGACAACGCGACTTGAAATGTTTAATTTTACAAGATCGCCCATATCTCGAAAACGGAGCGTTTTTCAGGGATCCAGTTTATCGCTTATTACCACGCTGTTCATTCATATATGGGAAATGGAAGGACGCTTCTGTTGAGCTCTCAACATTTCGTAAGCGATAACTCGGAGGTAGAAAGAGGATCGAAAAAGGCGACCTGAAATGCTTCATTTTACAAGATAGCCCATATCTCGAAAACGGAGCGTTTTTCAGGGATCCAGTTTATCGCTTACTACCACGCTGTTTTTTCATATATGGGGAATGGAAGGACGCTTCTGTTGAGCCCTCAATATTCCCTACGCGATAACTCGGGTGTAGAAAAAGGATCGACAAGGCGACTTGAAATGCTTAATTTTACAATATCGCCCAAATCTCGAAAACGGGGCATTTTTCAGGGATCCAGTTTTTCGCGTATTACCATGCTGTTTATTCATATATGGGGAATGGAAGGACGCTTCTGTTGAGCCCTCAATATTCCCTACGCGATAACTCGGAGGAAGAAAACGGATCGACAACGCGACATGAAATGCTTAATTTTACAAGATCGCCTTTATCTCGAAAACGGAGCGTTTTTTAGGGATCCAGTTTATCGCTTATTACCACGCTGTTTATTAATGTATGGGGAATAGAACGACGATTCTGTCGAGCCCTAAACATTCCCTACGCTATAACTCGGAGGTAGAAAAAGGATGGAAAAAGGCGACCTGAAATGCTTCATATTACAATATCGCCCATATTTCGAAAACGGAGCGTTTTTCAGGGATCCAGTTTATCGCTTATTGCCGCGCTGTTTACGCATATATGGGGAATGGATGGACGCTTCTGTTGAGCCCTCAACATTCATTACGCGATAACTCGGAGGTAGAAAAAGGATCGAAAAAGGCGGGGGATTGGAAGGACGCTTCTGTTGAGCCTTCAACATTCCCTACGCGATAACTCGGAGGTAGAAAGAGGATCGAAAAAGGCGACCTGAAATGCTTCCACGCTGTTTATTCATATATGGGGAATGGAAGGACGCTTCTGTTGAGCCCTCAATATTCCCTACGCGATAACTCGGAGGAAGAAAACGGATCGACAACGCGACATGAAATGCTTAATTTTACAAGATCGCCTTTATCTCGAAAACGGAGCGTTTTTTAGGGATCCAGTTTATCGCTTATTACTACGCTGTTTATTAATGTATGGGGATTGGAACGACGATTCTGTCGAGCCCTAAACATTCCCTACGCTATAACTCGGAGGTAGAAAAAGGATGGAAAAAGGCGACCTGAAATGCTTCATATTACAATATCGCCCATATTTCGAAAACGGAGCGTTTTTCAGGGATCCAGTTTATCGCTTATTGCCGCGCTGTTTACGCATATATGGGGAATGGAAGGACGCTTCTGTTGAGCCCTCAACATTCCCTACGCGATAACTCGGAGGTAGAAAAAGGATCGAAAAAGGCGGGGGATTGGAAGGACGCTTCTGTTGAGCCTTCAACATTCCCTACGCGATAACTCGGAGGTAGAAAAAGGATCGACAACGCGACTTGAAATGCTTAATTTTACAAGATCGCCCATATCTCGAAAACGGAGCGTTTTTTAGGGATACAGTTTATCGCTTATTACCACGCTGTTTATTCATATATGGGGAATGGAAGGACGCTTCTGTTCAGCCCTCAACATTCCCTACGCGATAACTCGGAGGTGGAAAAAGGATCGACAACGCGACTTGAAATGCTTAATTTTACAAGATCGCCCATATCTCGAAAACGGAGCGTTTTTTAGGGATCCAGTTTATCGCTTATTACCACGGTGTTTATTCATATATGGGGAATGGAAGGACGCTTCTGTTAAGCCCTCAACATTCCCTACGCGATAACTCGGAGGTAGAAAAAGGATCGACAACGCGACTTGAAATGCTTAATTTTACAAGATCGCCCATATCTCGAAAACGGAGCGTTTTTCAGGGATCCAGTTTATCGCTTATTACCACGCTGTTCATTCATATATGGGGAATGGAAGGACGCTTCTGTTGAGCTCTCAACATTTCCTACGCGATAACTCGGAGGTAGAAAGAGGATCGTAAAAGGCGACCTGAAATGCTTCATTTTACAAGATCGCCCATATCCTGAAAACGGAGCGTTTTTCTGGGATCCAGTTTATCGCTTATTACCACGCTGTTTATTCATATATGGGGAATGGAAGGACGCTTCTGTTGAGCACTCAACATTCCCTGCGCGATAACTAGGAGGTAGAAAAAGGATCGACAAGGCGACTTGAAATGCTTAATTTTACAATATCGGCCATATCTCGAAAACGGAGCATTTTTCAGGGATCCAGTTTGTCGCTTATTACCACGCTGTTTATTCATATATGGGGAATGGAAGGACGCTTCTGTTAAGCCCTCAACATTCCCTATGCGATAACTCGGAGGTAGAAAAAGGATCGACAACGCGACTTGAAATGCTTAATTTTACAAGATCGCCCATATCTCGAAAACGGAGCGTTTTTCAGGGATCCAGTTTATCGCTTATTAACACGCTGTTCATTCATATATGGGGAATGGAAGGACGCTTCTGTTGAGCTCTCAACATTTCCTACGCGATAACTCGGAGGTAGAAAGAGGATCGTAAAAGGCGACCTGAAATGCTTCATTTTACAAGATCGCCCATATCCCGAAAACGGAGCGTTTTTCTGGGATCCAGTTTATCGCTTATTACCACGCTGTTTATTCATATATGGGGAATGGAAGGACGCTTCTGTTGAGCCCTCAACATTCCCTACGCGATAACTCGGAGGTAGAAAAAGGATGGAAAAAGGCTACCTGAAATGCTTCATTTTACAAAATCGCCCATATCTCGAAAACGGAGCGTTTTTCAGGGATCCAGTTTATCGCTTATTACCACGCTGTTTACGCATAAATGGGGAATGGAAGGACGCTTCTGTTGAGCCCTCAACATTCCCTACGCGATAACTCGGAGGTAGAAAAAGGATCGAAAAAGGCGACCTGAAATGCTTACGGAGCGTTTTTCAGGGATCCAGTTTATCGTTTATTACCACGCTGTTTATTCATATATGGGGAATGGAAGGACGCTTCTTTTGAGCCCTAAACATTCCCTACGCGATAACTCGGAGGTAGAAAAAGGATCGACAAGGCGACTTGAAATGCTTAATTTTACAATATCGCCCATATCTCGAAAACGGAGCATTTTTCAGGGATCCAGTTTGTCGCATATTACCACGCTGTTTATTCATATATGGGGAATGGAAGGACGCTTCTGTTAAGCCCTCAACATTCCCTACGCGATAACTCGGAGGTAGAAAAAGGATCGACAACGCGACTTTAAATGCTTAATTTTACAAGATCGCCCATATTTCGAAAACGGAGCGTTTTTCAGGGATCCAGTTTATCGCTTATTACCAAGCTGTTTATTCATATATGGGGAAAGGAAGGACGCTTCTGTTGAGCTCTCAACACTTCCTACGCCATAACTCGGAGGTAGAAAGAGGATCGAAAAAGGCGACCTGAAATGCTTCATTTTACAAGCTTGCCCATATCCCGAAAACGGAGCGTTTTTCAGGGATCCAGTTTATCGCTTATTACCACGCTGTTTATTCATATATGGGGAATGGAAGGACGCTTCAGTTGAGCCCTCAACATTCCCTGCGCGATAACTCGGATGTAGAAAAAGGATCAAGGCGACTTAAATGCTAAATTTTACAATATCGCCCATATCTCGTGTTTGAGACTTAATGAACACTTATTATTCAATTCCACTTTTTAATTGTATTGCATATATTTTGATTGCTCTTGTACACACATTTTGTTTATTGATTTTTTGTAAAGCAGTTCAATTGAGTCACTGTACATTATGCGAAAGCTTTGGGTATTGTCTATCTCTCTCACTCTTTCAACGAACAATACATCCATTGGTGTTGAAAGACAAAAATTGCTAGTGCACTAACAACTAATTAGTGGAGACTGCATTTGAAGACTTTTTTTGTCCATATCGCGCTACATGGTATGATCTGATCATCCGATGCCTCGTTCACTTGGATTTCACTCGCAGCAGCTTCAACACCAATGGTAATTCTGTTCCACAACCTGTCTAACTACTGTGTTAATTTCTTTATTTTTCGTTCATATCATAATTTCTAAGTTATAATCAATAATAATCAATAAATGACTTGTTAATTTATACATTCGTGCATTTTGAAAACAAATAACTTTGGTTAATCGGTATATTCGTGCATTTTCAAACATAAAAAGTGGTCCTTCGAGAGCCGGATAATAATGGCATCATTAAGACAAAAATATGGAAATATTAAAGGATGCATAACACGCGCGCGGGCATTCGTATCCACAATTTCGAGTGAAACGAGTTTAGAAATGTTAGAGGTACGTTTGAAAAATCTCAACGAAAGTTGGACGGAGTTCTCGAATGTACATTTCGCAATCCTAGAGAGTTGCGAATCTGCTGAAGAAACTGCAAAGTGTGAAGCGGAATTCGTGGAGTACGAAGATCGTTTTTTTGAAGCTCACTCTGGATTAACCGCGTCTATTCGTAAGTTGCAATCCGCAACTGAACCGTCCTCTAATTCGTTGTCCGAACAACTCGCAAGTCAGCAAAGTGAGTTTCTTCAAAAACTTAATGCTGCATCGAACGATTCATCCCTTCAATTACCAAAATTCACTGTGCCCATATTTTGTGGTGATTATAAAAATTGGCCTTCGTTCCGCGACTCGTTCTTGTCTACGGTTGACAACAAAAAAAATCTTACGGGTACTCAAAAGTTCTACTATTTGAAGTCATTCTTACGTGACGACGCAGCAAACTTAATAAAACATATAACAGTGTCGGAATCGAATTATGTAGAAGCGTGGGATCGCCTGGAACGCCGTTTTGACCGCGTGAACTTGATTGTTCAATCGTTTATACAGACATTTGTGTCTCTTCCCACAGCTTCGCTCGGAAATGTGAAAACGCTGCGAAAATTAACAGATGGTGCAGACGAAGTTATTCGTGGGCTTAAAGCCTTAAATTCCACAGACCGTGATTCGTGGGTGATATATCTTTTGCAGAACAAACTTGACCCTTGCACAAGACAGGCTTGGGCTGAGTTTATCGGTTCGCGTGATGACGTGAAAATTGAAGAACTACTCGAATTCTTAGACCATAGGTGCAACGCACTAGAATCCTGTCAATCGGTCGCGCAGACAGGCGTTTCGCGAACAAAGAATCCTGGACAAATTCGTGCTCACGTTGCTGAAGCAAATCAATCGAACCTACAGTGTCCAAAGTGCAAAGAGCAACATATTTTACCACAGTGTGCTAAGTTTGTGTCTCTTGATGTTGATTCTCGCCGTAACTTCGTAAAAGATCATTCGTTGTGTTTTAATTGCCTTCGTGTTGGCCACGCTGCTAGTAAGTGTCGCTCAATGTTTCGTTGTCGTCAGTGCAAGTCAAGACATCACTCGCTGGTTCATCCGCCAGACACTCAATCGTCTTCACCAGTCAGCACTGTCTCCAATCCATCAACGTTTGTAGAAAACCATTCGACTCCTGTTTCGACAATCGTCAATAACCACTCTGTAGAAATGGGTTCGAAAAAACAGATAATTCTTCCAACAATATTGGCTAAGGTTAGAGACAAGTGCGGCAATTTCATAGTGTGCCGGGCACTTCTAGATTCTGGGTCGCAGGTCTCGTTTGTATCCGAATCGTTTGCTCAGAAGCTTGGTCTACCACGAAAGCACGCTCGAATCCCAATTTGTGGTGTTTCATCAACAGCTGCTGGTCACACTAGGGGTTCTGTATTAATCACATTATACTCTCGTGTTAATCAAAACTTTTTGGTGGTTAATGCATTCGTATTAAACAAAATAACCTCGAATCTACCAGCTCAAACATTCGATGTCTCTAAACTGCCACACATTAGCGGCTTAGAATTGGCTGATCCGTCTTTTAATGTTGCAAATTCCATCGATGTCTTAATCGGAGCTGACAAAATGTGGTCTGTTATCGAAGGCGGGCAAATCCGAGGCGAAAGGACGGATCCAATTGTTCAAAACACCGTGTTCGGCTGGGTGGTAACAGGTGAGTTACTAAATACATCCTCTACCGATTTCTCTCCAACTTCTTTGCTGTGCACCACCCTCGATATTGATGCCTTGTTACAACGATTTTGGGAGTTAGACGAGGTAAAACCACTCCCAGATGAAGCATTTCGCGATGATGAGGCTGAGAAACATTTTGTAAGTTCGTACTCCCGTTCATCAGATGGAAAATACGTCGTTGAGCTTCCATTTAGAACGTTTCCTCCTCCGTTTGGTGATTCATTGAAATCCGCCCTTCATCGATTGTTTATCCTTGAAAAACGTTTTCGAAAGGATAAAAACCTCTACACACAGTATTCCAGTTTTATGAAGGAATATTTACAAATGGGACATATGGTTCGAATACCACCTGATGAGATCAACGCCAACTCTGGAGAGCACTTTTATCTTCCACATCATGCCGTCCTAAAACCAGACAGCTCCACTACAAAGCTTCGTGTCGTCTTTGATGGCTCAGCCAAGGATTCCTCGGGAATTTCACTCAACAGTCAGCTGTTTCCAGGGCCACCTATTCAAAGAGACTTATTGGGTGTTATACTACGTTTCAGACGGCATAAATATGTTTTCTCTGCAGATATCGTAAAGATGTTCCGGCAAATTTGGATGGCTGACAAGCACTGCGATTACCAGCGGATTGTATGGCGTGAAGATTCAACTGGCAAAATTGAACATTTTCGGTTACGTACAGTAACTTACGGAACGGCGTCAGCTCCATTTCTAGCGGTTCGGGTGCTGAAACAGATTGCAGAAGATTACAAGCTTCAGTATCCAAATGGTGCCAATATTCTTTGCAATGATGTATATGTTGATGACATCATGACTGGAGCAAATTCGGTGACTGATCTAATTGATCTGCAATCGGAATTAGTATCGCTGTTATCCAACGCTAAATTGGAATTGCGGAAATGGAGTTCGAACTGTTGGCCTCTTCTGTCTCGGTTGAAGAAGGAAGATTGTCACTTTTCGTTAGTGGATACTGAGCGCGGTAACTCGGTCATTAAGGTGTTAGGTATGCACTGGTGTCCTGGAACTGATGACTTTTCGTTTCGCATTTCTGAATCGCGTTTGAATCCTTCTCCTACTCGACGTACCCTGCTATCAGAAATCTCTCGCTTATATGACCCCCTCGGGTTTCTAGCTCCTTGTGTCATATTGTTTAAACTCTTATTTCAGGAGCTGTGGTCATCCGAGTTAAAGCTAGGATGGGATGATCCTCTGCCAACGACATTAGCGACGAAGTGGTTAAAATATCGAAGTGAGCTGCATTATCTTGAGCGTGTTCGGGTTCCAAGACATGTTTTTTCCTCATTCGAAGACATAGAGATGCACGGGTTTTCTGATGCAAGTGCGGTTGCTTATAGTGCTGTTGTGTATATCCGTTCGAAGATCGCGCCCAATCGGTATAAAGCAATACTCGTTGCAGCCAAAACAAAGGTCGCTCCCCTTAAGCCTGTATCCATTCCGCGACTTGAACTATGTGGTGCCGTATTGTTATGTCGTGTGATCAACTTAATTACTTCGTCGATGTGTATAAAATGTAAAATTTGTGCGTGGTGTGACTCGGAAATTGTGCTTCACTGGTTGTCGTCTCCTCCTCGTCGTTGGACTTCGTTCGTCGCGAACCGTACATCAACGATCCTCGAAACAATTCCCCGATATGCTTGGAACTATATCGCTTCGGAATCAAATCCGGCGGATTGTGCATCGCGCGGTTTATTACCATCGACTATTAACGAACATCCACTTTGGTGGAACGGACCCGCTTGGCTTTCGTTGCCACAAGAGCTTTGGCCAACATCAAAGTTCTCAGTGCCACCGCCTGACGCGACCGTTATAACGAAGGAGGAGAGGCCGTCAGCAAAACAAGTGTTCCAAATCTGCCCTGACGATAACATTCTGTATACTCTTATTAATAAGCATTCGTCGTGGTACAAACTGCAAAGGGTAGTCGCATATTGTATCCGGTTCGTTGCTAATTGTCGTTTTTCCTCCTCTTGCAGAATAAAGGGCTTCTTAACCTGCACTGAAATTCGTTTGGCCCAGAAACGCATTTTGAAATATGAGCAGACCATCGCGTTCGGGAGTGAAATCAACTTGCTTGCTAATGGTCATACACTACCAAATAAATCGAAATTGCTACGGTATACACCATTCTTGGATTCGAACGGACTCTTGCGAGTTGGAGGGCGTATACGACATGCCAATATTGGGTTCAATATAAAACATCCAATACTACTTCCAAATAACCATCTGTCACGTATTATAGCAACTCAAATTCATAACGTTTATTTACATCCAGGGGTTTCGGAAACGTTTGTCATCGTTCGTCAGCAGTTCTGGATCCTGGGTAGCAGAAATCTCATACGTACAATAGTCCACAGATGTAAGGTATGTTTTATGCAACGTAAAACGACAACAGCACAGTTGATGGGAGACTTACCACGTCTACGTGTAACACCGTCCAGGCCATTCACAAACACCGGATGTGATTATGCTGGGCCCTTTACTATAAGATTGTCTAGAACTCGCAACGCAAAAACTTCAAAGGGATACGTTGCTTTATTCGTTTGTTTCGCAACGAAAGCCCTTCATGTGGAAATGGTAAGTGACCTAACCACCGACGCGTTTTTAGCCGCCTTCAGACGATTTGTTGCTCGACGTGGGAAGCCTTCGAATGTGTATAGCGACAATGGCACTAATTTTCAAGGTGCCCGACGGTGTTTGAACGAAATGCAACGGGCTGTGTTATCGACGACTCACATGGACGAAGTTTTGGCGGCTCTGGCAAAGGATGAGATAACGTGGCATTTTATTCCTCCTTCCTCACCACACTTTGGCGGATTATGGGAGGCAGGAGTAAAATCTGTGAAACTCCATTTACGGAGGGTGATTGGTTCCGCAATACTGACCTTCGAGGAGATGTGTACCGTACTAAGTCAGATTGAAGCCGTATTGAATTCTCGTCCCCTCTGTGTTCTCTCTGATGAAGACATTAATCCCTTAACGCCTGCTCACTTTCTTATAGGGGAACCCTACACTGCAGTCCCAGAGCCAAATTGTGAAAAGGTACCACCCAACAGACACTCACATTGGAAATTTCTCCAGGCCATGGTTCAAGGCTTTTGGCGAAGGTGGCACGCGGAATACATTACATCGCTTCAAGATCGACCGAAATGGCAACATCCAAAGGCGAATCTCGCAGTCGGAGATGTGGTGGTGATCCGAGAAATGAATCTACCTACAGGGAAATGGTTGCTCGGTCGAATAGAGAAGATTCATCCAGGAGCAGATAACCGCACTCGTGTTGCTACAATTCGGACAACTAGAGGATCATTTGTTCGCCCAATTACAAAACTTGCCAAATTACCCTCTACATGCTGAACCTACGTTGGTCCAGGGGGGCCGGGATGTTTGAGACTTAATGAACACTTATTATTCAATTCCACTTTTTAATTGTATTGCATATATTTTGATTGCTCTTGTACACACATTTTGTTTATTGATTTTTTGTAAAGCAGTTCAATTGAGTCACTGTACATTATGCGAAAGCTTTGGGTATTGTCTATCTCTCTCACTCTTTCAACGAACAATACATCCATTGGTGTTGAAAGACAAAAATTGCTAGTGCACTAACAACTAATTAGTGGAGACTGCATTTGAAGACTTTTTTTGTCCATATCGCGCTACATGGTATGATCTGATCATCCGATGCCTCGTTCACTTGGATTTCACTCGCAGCAGCTTCAACACCAATGGTAATTCTGTTCCACAACCTGTCTAACTACTGTGTTAATTTCTTTATTTTTCGTTCATATCATAATTTCTAAGTTATAATCAATAATAATCAATAAATGACTTGTTAATTTATACATTCGTGCATTTTGAAAACAAATAACTTTGGTTAATCGGTATATTCGTGCATTTTCAAACATCTCGAAAACGGAGCATTTTTTAGGGATCCAGTTTGTCGCTTATTACCACGCTGTTTATTCATATATGGGGAATGGAAGGACGCTTCTGTTGAGCCCTCAACATTCCCTACGCGATAACTCGGAGGTAGAAAAAGGATCGAAAAAGGCGACCTGAAATGCTTAATTTTACAATATCGCCCATATCTCGAAAACGGTGCGTTTTTCAGCGATCCAGTTTATCGCTTATTACCACGCTGCTTACGCATATATGGGGAATGGAAGGACGCTTCTGTTGAGCCCTCAACATTCCCTACGCGATAACTCGGAGGTAGAAAAAGGATCGAAAAAGGCGACCTGAAATGCTTAATTTTACAAGATCGCCCATATCTCGAAAACGGATCGTTTTTCAGGGACCCAGTTTATCGATTATTACCACGCTGTTTATTCATATATGGGGAATGGAGGGACGCTTCTGTTAAGCCCTCAACATTCCCTACGCGATAACTCGGAGGTAGAAAAAGGATCGACAACGCGACTTGAAATGTTTAATTTTACAAGATCGCCCATATCTCGAAAACGGAGCGTTTTTTAGGGATCCAGTTTATCGCTTATTACCACGCTGTTTATTAATATATGGGAAATGGAAGGACGCTTCTGTTGAGCTCTCAACATTTCGTAAGCGATAACTCGGAGGTAGAAAGAGGATCGAAGAAGGCGACCTGAAATGTTTCATTTTACAAGATAGCCCATATCTCGAAAACGGAGCGTTTTTCAGGGATCCAGTTTATCGCTTATTACCACGCTGTTTTTTCATATATGGGGAATGGAAGGACGCTTCTGTTGAGCCCTCAATATTCCCTACGCGATAACTCGGGTGTAGAAAAAGGATCGACAAGGCGACTTGAAATGCTTAATTTTACAATATCGCCCATATCTCGAAAACGGGGCATTTTTCAGGGATCCAGTTTTTCGCGTATTACCATGCTGTTTATTCATATATGGGGAATGGAAGGACGCTTCTGTTGAGCCCACAATATTCCCTACGCGATAACTCGGAGGAAGAAAACGGATCGACAACGCGACATGAAATGCTTAATTTTACAAGATCGCCTTTATCTCGAAAACGGAGCGTTTTTTAGGGATCCAGTTTATCGCTTATTACCACGCTGTTTATTAATGTATGGGGAATAGAACGACGATTCTGTCGAGCCCTAAACATTCCCTACGCTATAACTCGGAGGTAGAAAAAGGATGGAAAAAGGCGACCTGAAATGCTTCATATTACAATATCGCCCATATTTCGAAAACGGAGCGTTTTTCAGGGATCCAGTTTATCGCTTATTGCCGCGCTGTTTACGCATATATGGGGAATGGAAGGACGCTTCTGTTGAGCCCTCAACATTCCCTACGCGATAACTCGGAGGTAGAAAAAGGATCGAAAAAGGCGGGGGATTGGAAGGACGCTTCTGTTGAGCCTTCAACATTCCCTACGCGATAACTCGGAGGTAGAAAGAGGATCGAAAAAGACGACCTGAAATGCTTCCACGCTGTTTATTCATATATGGGGAATGGAAGGACGCTTCTGTTGAGCCCTCAATATTCCCTACGCGATAACTCGGAGGAAGAAAACGGATCGACAACGCGACATGAAATGCTTAATTTTACAAGATCGCCTTTATCTCGAAAACGGAGCTTTTTTTAGGGATCCAGTTTATCGCTTATTACCACGCTGTTTATTAATGTATGGGGAATAGAACGACGATTCTGTCGAGCCCTAAACATTCCCTACGCTATAACTCGGAGGTAGAAAAAGGATGGAAAAAGGCGACCTGAAATGCTTCATATTACAATATCGCCCATATTTCGAAAACGGAGCGTTTTTCAGGGATCCAGTTTATCGCTTATTGCCGCGCTGTTTACGCATATATGGGGAATGGAAGGACGCTTCTGTTGAGCCCTCAACATTCCCTACGCGATAACTCGGAGGTAGAAAAAGGATCGAAAAAGGCGGGGGATTGGAAGGACGCTTCTGTTGAGCCTTCAACATTCCCTACGCGATAACTCGGAGGTAGAAAAAGGATCGACAACGCGACTTGAAATGCTTAATTTTACAAGATCGCCCATATCTCGAAAACGGAGCGTTTTTTAGGGATACAGTTTATCGCTTATTACCACGCTGTTTATTCATATATGGGGAATGGAAGGACGCTTCTGTTCAGCCCTCAACATTCCCTACGCGATAACTCGGAGGTAGAAAAAGGATCGACAACGCGACTTGAAATGCTAAATTTTACAAGATCGCCCATATCTCGAAAACGGTGCGTTTTTCAGGGATCCAGTTTATCGCTTATTACCACGCTGTTTATTCATATATGGGGAATGGAAGGACGCTTCTGTTGAGCTCTTAACATTTCGTACGCGATAACTCGGAGGTAGAAAGAGGATCGAAAAAGGCGACCTGAAATGCTTAATTTTACAAGATCGCCCATATCTCGAAAACGGAGCGTTTTTCAGGGATCCAGTTTATCACTTATTACCACGCTGTTTATTCATATATGGGGAATGGAAGGACGCTTCTGTTGAGCTCTCAACATTTCCTACGCGATAACTCGGAGGCAGAAAGCTTGTTACCACGCTATTGAAAAAGGGTACAAGGTAGAAAAAGGTTCGAAAAAGGCGACCTGAAATGCTTCATTTTACAAGATCGCCCATATCTCGAAAACGGAGCGTTTATTAGGGATCCAGTTTATCGCTTATTACCACGCTGTTTATTCATATATGGGGAATGGAAGGACGCTTCTGTTAAGCTCTCAACATTCCCTACGCGATAACTCGGAGGTAGAAAAAGGATCGACAACGCGACTTGAAATGCTTAATTTTACAAGATCGCCTATATCTCGAAAACGGTGCGTTTTTCAGGGATACAGTTTATCGCTTATTACCACGCTGTTTATTCATATATGGGGAATGGAAGGACGCTTCTGTTGAGCTCTCAACATTTCGTAAGCGATAACTCGGAGGTAGAAAGAGGATCGAAAAAGGCGACCTGAAATGCTTCATTTTACAAGACCGCTCATATCTCGAAAACGGAGCGTTTTTCAGGGATCCAGTTTATCGCTTATTACCATGTTGTTTATTCATATATGGGGAATGGAAGGACGCTTCTGTTAAGCCCTCAACATTCCCTACGCGATAACTCGGAGGTAGAAAAAGCATCGACAACGCGACTTGAAATGCTTAATTTTACAAGATCGCCCATATCTCGAAAACGGAGCGTTTTTTAGGGATCCATTTTATCGCTTATTACCACGCTGTTTATTCATATATGGGGAATGGAAGGACGCTTCTGTTAAGCCCTCACCATTCCCTGCGCGAGAACTCGGAGGTAGAAAAAGGATCGACAACGCGACTTGAAATGCTTAATTTTACAAGATCGCCCATATCTCGAAAACGGTGCGTTTTTCAGGGATCCAGTTTATCGCTTATTACCACGCTGTTTATTCATATATGGGGAAGGGAAGGACGCTTCTGTTGAGCTCTAAACATTTCGTACGCGATAACTCGGAGGTAGAAAGATAATCGAAAAAGGCGACCTGAAATGCTTCATTTTACAAGATCGCCCATATCTCGAAAACGGAGCGTTTTTCAGGGATCCAGTTTATCACTTATTACCACGCTGCTTATTCATATATGGGGATTGGAAGGACGCTTCTGTTGAGCCGTCAACATTCCCTACGCGATAACTCGGGTGTAGAAAAAGGATCGACAAGGCGACTTGAAATGCTTAATTTTACAATATCGCCCATATCTCGAAAACGGAGCATTTTTCAGGGATCCAGTTTGTCGCTTATTACCACGCTGTTTATTCATATATGGGGAATAGAAGGACGCTTCTTTCGAGCCCTCAACATTCCCTACGCGATAACTCGGAGGTAGAAAAAGGATGGATAAAGGCGACCTGAAATGCTTCATTTTACAATATCGCCCATATCTCGAAAACGGAGCGTTTTTCAGGGATCCAGTTTATCGCTTTTCATTCATATATGGGGAATGGAAGGACACTTCTGTTGAGCCCTCAACATTCCCTACGCGATAACTCGGAAGTAGAAAAAGGATCGAAAAAGGCGACCTGAAATGCTTAATTCTACAATATCGCCCATATCTCGAAAACGGTGCGTTTTTCAGCGATCCAGTTTATCGCTTATTACCACGCTGTTTATTAATATATGGGGAATAGAAGGACGCTTCTGTCGAGCCCTCAACATTCCCTACGCGATTATTCGGAGGTAGAAAAAGGATGGAAAAAGGCGACCTGAAATGCTTCATTTTACAATATCGCCCATATCTCGAAAACGGATCGCTTTTCAGGGATCCAGTTTATCGCTTATTACCACGCTGTTTATTCATATACTTCTGTTGAGCCCTCAATATTCCCTACGCAATAACTCGGAGGTAGAAAAAGGATCGAAAAAGGCGACCTGAAATGCTTAATTTTACAATATCGCCCATATCTCGAAAACGGTGCGTTTTTCAGCGATCCAGTTTATCGCTTATTACCACGCTGTTTACGCATAAATGGGGAATGGAAGAACGCTTCTGTTGAGCCCTCAACATTCCCTACGCGATAACTCGGAGGTGGAAAAAGGACGAAAAAGGCGACCTGAAATGCTTCATTTTACAAGATCGCCCATATCTCGAAAACGGATCGCTTTTCAGGGATCCAGTTTATCGCTTATTACCACGCTGTTTATTCATAAACTTCTGTTGAGCCCTCAACATTCCCTACGCAATAACTCGGAGGTAGAAAAAGGATCGAAAAAGGCGACCTGAAATGCTTAATTTTACAATATCGCCCATATCTCGAAAACGGTGCGTTTTTTCAGCGATCCAGTTTATCGCTTATTACCACGCTGTTTATTTATATATGGGGAATAGAAGGACGCTTCTTTCGAGCCCTCAACATTCCCTACGCTATAACTCGGAGGTAGAAAAAGGATGGAAAAAGGCGACCTGAAATGCTTAATTTTACAAGATCGCCCATATCTCGAAAACGGAGCGTTTTTTAGGGATACAGTTTATCGCTTATTACCACGCTGTTTATTCATATATGGGGAATGGAAGGACGCTTCTGTTAAGCCCTCAACATTCCCTACGCGATAACTCGGAGGTAGAAAAAGGATCGACAACGCAACTTGAAATGCTTAATTTTACAAGATCGCCCATATCTCGAAAACGGAGCGATGCTTAATTTTACAAGATCGCCCATATCTCAAAAACGGAGCATTTTTCAGGGATCCAGTTTGTCGCTTATTACCACGCTGTTTATTCATATATGGGGAATGGAATGACGCTTCTGTTGAGCCCTCAACATTCCCTACGCGATAACTCGGAGGTAGAAAAAGGATCGAAAAAGGCGACCTGAAATGCTTAATTTTACAATATCGTCCATATCTCGAAAACGGTGCGTTTTTCAGCGATCCAGTTTATCGCTTATTACCACGCTGTTTATTAATATATGGGAATAGAAGGACGCTTCTGTCGAGCCCTCAACATTCCCTATGCGATAACTCGGAGGTAGAAAAAGGATCGAAAAAGGCGACCTGAAATGTTTAATTTTACAAGATCGCCCATATCTCGAAAACGGAGCGTTTTTCAGGGATCCAGTTTATCGCTTATTACCACGCTGTTTATTAATATATGGGAATAGAAGGACGCTTCTGTCGAGCCCTCAACATTCCCTACGCGATAACTCGGAGGTAGAAAAAGGATCGAAAAAAGCAACCTGAAATGCTTCATTTTACAAGATCGCCCATATCTCGAAAACGGATCGTTTTTCAGGGATCCAGTTTATCGACTATTACCACGCTGTTTATTCATATGTGGGGAATAGAAAGACGCTTCTGTTAAGCCCTCAACATTCCCTACGCGATAACTCAAAGGTAGAAAAAGGATCGACAACGCGACTTGAAATGCTTAATTTTACAAGATCGCCCATATCTCGAAAACGGTGCGTTTTTCAGGGATCCAGTTTATCGCTTATTATTTTTTTATTTTTTTCATTTATTTATTGATTTTAGATTTATCTCTGTACATTAAGAACATACAATTCTTTTTGAGTGCAGGACTTAAGATATAACATTATACAAGACTTACAGTGAAGTGACATAATACATTTTCATACTTTAAGATTAAAATTAAGTAATTCAAGATTAATTTATTCAAGCTTACTATATTATAATTTACTTTAATTGCGACCAAATTAGTTAAAAATTTCATTTTGGAGATTATTTCAGTTCATATTTGAGAGGTGAGAAAAACAAGCTGAGCTAAATTGTCTGTATTCGGTCTTAGACCGTACCTGTGGGGGTAGATGATTCCACAGATGTACAGCATGAATGAAGAAATGTCTACGGGATGTTAAACATGTATGCACAGAAGGTTTCAACGTAATATTACGACTCGATCGACAGAAAGTTAGTTTCTCATAAAGGTAGTCAGGCTGTTTCCAATGAATTATTTTAAAGAGCTGTATGCATGATCTGTATTTTAAAAATGCGTCTAATTCACATCCTAGGAGAATGCGACGTTGTTCCGAGATATGATCAAATCTTTGAAGGTTAAAAACATACCGTGCAGTCGCGTTGATTGCTTTTACCAATTTTTGCATTGAGCAGTTATCACAGTCGGCGAACAACTCACACCCATACGTTAATAAAGGCACTATGAGTGCTTTGGCAAGTTTTAGTTTGACACTGATAGGTAGTATAAATTTGCTAATTGACAAACCTCTAAGGGACGCATACACCTTCGACACTATACTGTCTATATGGTCAGTCCAAGTTAGTTCACTATTACACATTATACCAAGGTTTTTAACACATGTTACATATTCGACGATATACGAGTTTAATTCAATGGGGGGGAAGTTTGAAAGAGGGGGATGATGTTTTGAGAATGGTATGACTTTGGTTTTGTAAGGATTGAGCTTGAGAGCATTTTCTTCAGCCCACCTCGTAATCGAGCACATATCCTCGTTTAATTTAGCAACTGAATCTTCAATCATACCAAGAGGAAAACTATGGTAGATTTGAACATCATCTGCATATATATGAAATTTGCAATAAGACAACACGCTAGAAAGGTCATTAATGAACATTGAGAATAATAACGGGCCGAGAATAGAACCTTGGGGTACTCCATTGGAGATGCCACATAAGGACGACAGTTGTGAGTTATATAAAACAGCTTGAGTACGGTTAGTTAGGTATGAGAATATTAATTTATTAGTAGGACCACATATGTTGAATTATTACCACGCTGCTTATTCATATATGGGGAATGGAAGGACGCTTCTGTTGAGCTCTAAACATTTCGTACGCGATAACTCGGAGGTAGAAAGAGGATCGAAAAAGGCGACCTGAAATGCTTAATTTTACAATATCGCCCATATCTCGAAAACGGTGCGTTTTTCAGCGATCCAGTTTATCGCTTATTACCACGCTGTTTACGCATATATGGGGAATGGAAGGACGCTTCTGTTGCGCCCTCAACATTCCCTACGCGATAACTCGGAAGTAGAAAAAGGATCGAAAAAGGCGACCTGAAATGCTTAATTTTACAACATCGCCCATATCTCGAAAACGGAGCATTTTTCAGGGATGCAGCTTGTCGCTTATTACCACGCTGTTTATTCATATATGGGGAATGGAAGGACACTTCTGTTGAGCCCTCAACATTCCCTACGCGATAACTCGGAAGTAGAAAAAGGATCGAAAAAGGCGACCTGAAATGCTTAATTCTACAATATCGCCCATATTTCGAAAACGGTGCGTTTTTCAGCGATCCAGTTTATCGCTTATTACCACGCTGTTTATTAATATATGGGGAATAGAAGGACGCTTCTGTCGAGCCCTCAACATTCCCTACGCGATTACTCGGAGGTAGAAAAAGGATGGAAAAAGGCGACCTGAAATGCTTCATTTTACAATATCGCCCATATCTCGAAAACGGATCGCTTTTCAGGGATCCAGTTTATCGCTTATTACCACGCTGTTTATTCATATACTTCTGTTGAGCCCTCAATATTCCCTACGCAATAACTTGGAGGTAGAAAAAGGATCGAGAAAGTCGACCTGAAATGCTTAATTTTACAATATCTCCAAAACGGTGCGTTTTTCAGCGATCCAGTTAATCGCTTATTACCACGCTGTTTACGCATATATGGGGAATGGAAGAACGCTTCTGTTGAGCCCTCAACATTCCCTACGCGATTACTCGGAGGTAGAAAAAGGATGGAAAAAGGCGACCTGAAATGCTTCATTTTACAATATCGCCCATATCTCGAAAACGGATCGCTTTTCAGGGATCCAGTTTATCGCTTATTACCACGCTGTTTATTCATATACTTCTGTTGAGCCCTCAA
>CAKAIZ010000263.1:0-28407 GCA_916610145.1 Eristalis arbustorum | reverse complement strand
TCTTTATAGAAGTTCTGTCGGGTCTACCGCAAGGCAGACACTTGGGGCCTCTGCTTTTCAATCTTTTTTGTCAATGACATCCCGTACTTCTTGAAGTTTTCTAATTGTCTAATGTTCGCAGATGATATGAAAATATTTTCACAAATTTCTACAATTACTGATTGCTTAAATTTTCAAAAAGACATAAAATCATTTTTTGAATGGTGCATGTACAGGAGTTAAATATTTCCAAGTGTACGATTTTTATTGCTTTCCGCTCATTATCTCGAATTTCGTTTGATTATAGTCTTGGTAACGAGAGACTTTTATTAGTAAGTGAAATTAAAGACCTTGGTGTTATATTTGATTCAAAGCTGTCTTTCTTAGGACATTTGGATCATATCCCCTACTTCTTGCAGTTTTCTAATTGTCTAATGTTCGCAGATGATATGAAAATATTTTCACAAATTTCTACAATTACTTAAATTGCTTAAATTTTCAAAAAGACATAAAATCATTTTTTGAATGGTGCATGTACTGGAGTTAAATATTTCCAAGTGTAAGATTTTTATTGCTTTCCGCTCATTATCTCGAATTTCCTTTGATTATAGTCTTGGTAACGACAGACTTTTATTAGTAAGTGAAATAATGACCTTGGTGTTATATTTGATTCAAAGCTGTCTTTCTTAGCACATTTGGATCATATAATATCTAAATCAAATTACTTGCTAGGCTTTTTGAGAAGGAATACGGTAGCATTTGATGATGTTTATATTCTAAAAACAATTTATTTTTCATTAGTAATCCCCATACTCGAATACTGCAGCGTTATTTGGTTTCGCTATTATCATAATTCTTCAAACAGGATTGAAAACATTCAAAACAGATTCACGCGATTTGCATTAAGGAAACTGAGATGGTACGAAGAATTACCTAACTATATGTCTAGATGTGCGTTAATTGATCTAAAAACTCTATAAAGTCGAAGAAAAAAATAGCGTTTTTTTCATAAAGGACATACTCAATGGTCGGATTAAGGCCTCGGATTTACTAGCTCTAATGTCTCCTTATGTCCCAGAGAGATGCCTAAGAAATAAGAATGTTTCACTTATGTTTTTTCACTTATGTTTTCCATGTCATAGAACGAATTATGGTTTAAACGAATCCATAACCCGTTGTTCATTATTATTTAACTCAATTTATCATTTAGTCTATCTTCAAATGAATAGAAATATGTTTAAGGAAATTGTATTGAATATTTTTAGTCAGATTAATGATTATTAAATGTAGTCAAAAGATTATGTATCCATTGATGAAATGAATAAATAAATAAATAAAAAGATTTATTTTCCCTGGAATGGAAATGTGCAAAGGTGATAGTTCTGCTGAAATCTAACGATAGGGTGAGGACCAACCCTCGCTCTTATCGTGGCATTAGTCTCCTTCCGGTGCTTGGAAAAGTCTTTTAAAGAGTCTTGGTGGACGGACTGCTGCAGAGCATCCCTGAGCAGTCTCCATTCCAGTTTGGTTTTAAACCAGGGCGTAGTGTCCTTGGCTTCTTCATTGACTTCAAGGGTGCTTTCGATTGCCTTGACTGGGCAAGTGTGCTGCTAAGGTTGCGAGAGTTAGGGATTAGTGAGGTGAGCACCTGGAGGAGCTATTTTCCAACAGAAAAGCTCGTGTAATTCATTTGACTCTGTGATGTTTTTTTTTCATAAATTTTTGTTTTATTTTATAATTCATTTACTTACATGCTAGACAAAAATTCTTAAAACTAGCTTAACTAACAAATATTCTTACGTCTAACCTACTGACCCTATACGGGTACTCTAGCTATTCTCATAATAGTGTGGTCTGTGCCTTTCGGCTTATGCACATTTTTTTTTGTGTTAAACGCACGGTTCTAGATTTGTTTTGGCCAAGAAAAATGGTAAAAAAAACTTGGTTATATATATATCTATTTAACCTAACTTAAATTAGCTTAACCTACCATTAAAACTTAAAACTATCTTAACTATGTGCGTAACAGTACGAACGCGTGCACCAGGACGTATATGTCATGTATATGCCATACATATATACTTTATAAGCCCTGGTGCACCTGTTTTTTTTTTTTTTTTCATTTTTCTATATTTTACCTTACAACTACCTTACACCTATGTAAGTTGGCCATTATGATCAACTATCGATCCATTTAGAGAAGCTAGCGACTGCGGAGACTGGTTTTGGCACCAGTAAAATTTGCCGTTCTTTGGCAGACTCTCTCCTGTCTCGAGCAGAGATCGCTCTACTGAACCGGAGGAGATCCTCGTGACAGCGAGCGACGTCCTGTTCATATTGAAGTCACCTGTCCACTGTTCGGCGTACGGCGTGGAAGATTACAGGACATCCGTGTGGATCCTGTATTAGGCCAATTGTGTCGAGATGTAGAAACGCCTAGGGAGGAATAAAGCCGGTAAAGCGCTCATGGTACATAATGTTGGGGTAGTAAGCCCCAAAGATAAGGCTGTTGGACGAAGTCATAGCTCGTGCAAGCTTCTGGTCAGCTTAATACTAAAATTATCTATCCTGTTGAGGTTTGCCTCGTTGTACAGGACCTCATTGGGATAGTACTTCTTGTACTCAGACTCGGGTGTACGATACAAACGGAGGCAAGTGGAGACATTGTCTCTCGAACAACCACAACAAATCTTTTCCATATGGGAAGGAGTCACGTTGAACCACAATGGACGACCGTATGCCATATAGGCCGGATGAGGGCCATGTAGCAGATTACCTTCACCCAGGTATCAAGTTGGCTGCTGTAAAACAACCTCCTTGCCACAGCAAACGCCTTTTTAGCTTTGGCCAGAGCAATATCTATATGTTTGTCAAAATACAGATATTGGTCCAACCAAATGCCAATATACCTAACTACACTTTTCACATCTAAAGGGCGTCCCTGTGGGTCAAAAATGCCGAACTTACGCCAGGTTGTGCGCGTGTCCCATGATGCCATGTACAGCGGGGTTCTGAAAAGGATAGCTTATCACTTCCGGAAGTTGATAATCAACTTCCAGTCAAGATGTTTATTTCTTCGACCTTCGGACCTGATCTGTACGCCACTAAATCGTCGGCGTACGCAATTAAGTGCGGCATTGAACCTACCAGATCTGCAGTGAATATTGAAAACAGGATCGGCGAACCAACCGCACCTTGCTGCAGACCGTTTTTGATGTCAAAGACCGTTGAAGAAGTTACATCGCCACTTTTCACGATGAACTTTCTACCTGTTATCATGTCATAGATCATGTACAGCAGTGGTTTACTTATGCCTAGCCTGACCAGCTTGAGGAAGAGGCCCTCCAACCAACCGGTGTCGAACGCTTTCTCCAAGTCAATCAAGCAAGCACCCGTGCAATGTTTCTTGTTTTCATTCCATTGAATGTCGGAGACTAGTTTAGACGCGGCATGTATGGTTTCATGCCCCGCCCTGAATCCGAACTGGTTGTCCGGAATGATATTATTTTCCTCAACCCATTGTTTCAGAACTCGAATAACTATCTTTTCAAAAACCTTGCTTATGCAAGGAAGAAGACTGATCGACCGAAGGTTTGTCGGAATAGATCTATCTTTGTCCCGTTTAGGAATTGGTTGCACCACAGCTGTCTTTCAATGTTTTGGGTAATATGCATTACTTAGCGCATTGTTAAAGAGTGTTGTGTAAATTTGCACTGCTTCGGGGGGAAGATGGCGAAGCACAATATTCGGAATACCATCGATTCCCACTGACTTTTTCTTCTTCAGCGTGTTAAAGATACCCTGGAGATCTTCTTGCGAAATCAAGATGTGATTTCTGTCATTGGCGATGGCACTATTTGCCATATTAACGTCATTGAACCTGGTGAAACCTCGATTCTCAGATCGCCATTGACTTATATCGTTACGAAGATTACTGTGGTTCAGCAGGGCTTCGTTCTCCAGTTCGTGATTCGGCCTACGAACCTCGTTGACCGTATACACTCGCTGGAATACAGCACCAATTGCTTTTACCTTCTCCTGGGGATCTTCAACCACGAAGAAGTCATTGTCCAACACTGCCCCATCTGGATCGATGCCAATTGTTGTGAGTAAGTGTTCGTTCTCTGTCGTCCTTGGAAGTCTAACACTCTGAATGTCGTTTTGATCTTTTCTCCGAAATATTTTATTTACTTGCGTTACTTGCATACCCGGGTTGTTGGAACGTACAGCCCGAATTTTATTGCCCCAGTGCAAGCTTATAGCTATGCTATAATTGATACGGATTAATTGTTGGAGATTCTTGATCTCCGACTTCAACGCTCTGACTTCCGCGTTTTGAGGATCTGTAAACCGTCTATACAAGAGTTTGGGTCTAGACAGCATCCTACTTTTGTGTACGTGAAGTGCGTCGATGGTAGCATTTCGATAAACATCGCTGTCATCGACTTGTACTACCTTTGGGATAGTTTTGTCCATAGTACGTTTGATTACGTTGTCTATCTGTCTGAGGTACCTATCAACCTCCTCGTTTGTCAGGATTCTGTTTGTAGGAGGATTGATCCCACTCGA
Organism: Eristalis arbustorum; assembly: GCA_916610145.1. Taxonomy (NCBI): domain Eukaryota; kingdom Metazoa; phylum Arthropoda; class Insecta; order Diptera; family Syrphidae; genus Eristalis; species Eristalis arbustorum. The sequence continues at coordinate 23,859 of CAKAIZ010000263.1, read as the reverse complement.
ACGTAGTTCCGTGGATAAAGCTCTGGAGAAGCGAGGCCATCGGGCCTTATTATAATTATAAGGGTGCCTTTGGACATATTCCCCCAGTTCTTCCACCTCGTTCGGGAGCTGAATAGCCGCGAAGAGTCCGCAGTGATCACTCTCGTACTCAATCGTAGTTAAGCAGTTCCGCGTGTGTCTTTCCACGTCAAGTATCGTCAGTCGTTTGTCGATTAGCAATAGATCCAGATAGGATCCGCTTCTGGGAAACGATGGCCTATCCGTTGCAAGCAAATCTAGCTTGAACTCAATACTGTGCTTTACCAACCAGTTATACAGTGGGGTTCCCTTGTCGTTATGCACTCTATTACCCCATTCTCTGTGCTTGGAGTTTAAATCCCCAGCAATAATGTAATAGTTTTCCTCCGAGCTAAGTCGAAGGCTAGTAAAAAGAGTGTCGAGCTCTGAAATGAAGTTGCGATTGAGGCTTGGATTGTCAGCTGCATAGATCGCGATCACATATAACCGCTTGCCACCCTGGAGCGGAATGCGTGCAATACACGTTTCTATTAATTGCAATCTTCGCACTTCACTGCTGTACATGACCTTGTGACAAAGGCCTTTCTTTATTAAAAGAGCGAACCCTCCCCTTGCAGAGATTGGGGCCCTTCTCTTCGCGTCTGGTTCAGCTTAGTTTCGCTGGCCATCAGCACGTCTGGATTGTGGGTTTGGAGAAGGTTACCGAGCGTTAATTTTCGTTCAGTCCTAATCAGTGAATTCACATTCACTGCTAGTATATTAAGATTACTGGCTGTTAGCGCAGCCATTAGGATTGTGTGACGTTAGGCACGGCAAACAACGTCGAGTAGATGAAGTCTACCCGCGCTGCTTGCTCCTGGAACTGCTTTTGGAGCTGAGTGATCTGCCCCTGGATGGAGAGCAGGACCGCCTTCAGATCCAGCTCAGCTTCGGGTTGCCTGGCCACTGGGATCGGGGCCACCTTCGGCACTGTCTGTTGTACCGCCTTCCTGATGCCATTTGGGCGAAGGAGACTTCCGGTGTAACAGTGGTAGCTGGAACACGTTGCACTGGCCTCGCTTCTACCATTTTTGTTTTCCTCTTGGCCTCTATAATTTTCCTGAGTTGTTGGACTTTTGGACATCCCCTATAATTTGCAGGGTGCCCATTGGTCTTGCAGATTACGCATGAAAGCCTGCTCCTGTCCTCGACCTTTTCAGTCCCTAAGGGACATTCCCCTTGATTGTTGCAGACTCCATGTTGCAGTTCGCCGCGGCATGTCCAAACCGCTGACATCGAGCACATTGAAGTATGTGCTTTGTCTTTTTTAATGTGTCCCATTTGACAGTTACGGAACCTAAGCGATTGATTCGTTTTAGGCTTTCTACTTTGCTGTCAGGGGTGACCTGAACAAGGAATATCGGAAGTTTCCTGTTCTCCCTTTTCGTCACCGTAGTGGTGAAGGGTTTGACTGCTATGATCGAGACGTCGTCGCTCTGCGCCTGGCGCAGTTCAGCGAAGATCTCCTCGAGATCTGTATCGGGATCTATGCTGTTGTTGTTGTTTCTGCTTATTGACAGCTGGCGAGCGTTGTTCCTTAGGCGGCTGTGACTGTTGCTGTGTCTGTAGTTGTTGTTGTAGTTTTTGCTGTGCTGCTGCTTCTTTGGCAGCTTTTCGTGCTTTAAGTTTTATTTGGAGATACTTTATGTGGGCATCAAGCTATTCTCTCTCACTCTGCTTCGTCAGCAGCTCTTAGCGTTCATCTTCTTCTTCGTCATCGGATTCTGATGACGTGAGATCAGGATATCGGTTACGGCTGCCTCCGTAGGAAAAATTTCCCCTCACCTTCTGCCGATTCATATTGAACATTATCCAGTTGTGGTAATTGATTTTTTGCTGAGGTCGAAGCTGTTGCTATTGCGGTTATTGTTGTTGCTACTGTTGTTGTAGCTGCTGTAGTTGTTGTAGCTTCTGCAGTTGTTGCAGCTGCTGCGCTTGTTGTTGCTGGTATTCCCTCTCTAATTTTAATGTCTCATGAGGTGACGGTGGAACGGCGCTTCACAACATTAGGTTGTGGGGGAAGTTTCTTCCTCCTTTTTTTCCCCCCCGGAGTGCGATGACTGGTGGCCTGATGTACCAGCCTGGTGGTCTGATGCGTCAGGCACCGCTTCATCACTTTTGCCCGCTTTTTGGAGAGCGGCTGTTTCCGGTCCATATATATAGAATTTGATGATTGATTCTCTGCTGCTGCTTCTTTCATCCTGGCAGTCGTACTGAAGTATTGTTGCGTATGCTGATGACTTATCCTTCTCAAAGGCCAGTTGTTCACTACCGTTCCCAATACGTCAGCACCAAATTGCATGGCACCTGACATTGAATGTGATACCGGACCTACATGCTCGCAGTTGAACTGAGCTCACCCCAATGCAAGACAACACCTCAATTTTCTTTACTTTTTACTCCATGTATCGCACTTGAAATAAGTTGTGCAATGTATGCACTTTGCATTCCCGTTTTATTTTGATTAATTGTATTTGATTTATTGTATGTCGCAAGAACTTCTTTTGTTGTAATTTGTTAGAGTAAGCATTTTTTCTGTATAAATATCGCCCAATAAAGTTTGAACAGTTCAGATATAATTCAACAGCTAAGAAAGACTTTTATTTTAATTTCCAAGTGTGTTCTAGTTCTGTACTAGTAATACCACCGATAGTCACGGTATTGAACCGTTGTCTATCAAACACAATATACAGTAAAAGCACTGTTTATATTTTGGTGACCCCGACGTGATTTGCTTCCCCCCACCAGCGGTAAGGGGCAAATCATCAACTCAACAAGAGCGTTACCAGAGTTCAGACACTCGGTTACACATTAATCAACGCGATATAAACTTGCTTCCCCCCACCAGTGGTAAGGGGCAGTGTATATTCGCAATCTAATAACAGCGTTCGCCAGGGCTATACACTGGTGAAGTTATTCTCATCATGACATTCACAATGGACGAACTGGCATCTCGTCAAGTGGAATTAGCCACTGAGAGCCAGCGCATCATATCCAATCTATGGAAGGAGCCACATCATCGCCGAACACGAGAGCTATTCACTGCACGTTTGAATAGTCTCAACGAGCTTTGGGATCAATTCGAAGCTAATGATAACATCATTCGAGCAGATTTCGGAAGACAATTATCTCACGATTATTTCGCCAACGGATTGTACGATACGATACAACAGTCGTATCAGTCAGTCAAGGACGAAATAATTTCCAATTTGGATAGAATAAAGGAAGAACAACTTGGGATCAACGTGGGAACCAAGATTAACCAGCCTCAATCTATCTCTGACCCAGTTAAACCAGTCAGTCCAGGAAGAGCTGCAGAAGCCACTGACTCGTCAATTAACAAACCAGCCACTCTTGCTCGACAGTCACTGTCGTATAACCACATTGCCGGCTTAATTCGAAGGCAAGAAGCGGTGAAAGAATTGCTACATAGAGCCTTTCTTGGAACAACAGGCGACACAGCCAACAGATCAATGGAATTTTACCAGATCAAAATCAAAACAGTAGAGCGCTATTGGGATGAAATGCTACAATTGCACAACCAGATTTATGAGCAATCAGTAGACCCGGCTCTCAATGGATACAATGTCGAACAGTTTGTTGAACTAGAAGATCAGACTCAACAGAAACTTATTGAGTTATATGAGTTATCCAATCGATTTCTGCAGCAATCATCAATGCAGAGGTATTCAACAAACTCACCAAACAATCTAAAACTGCCAAACATAGTCTTGCCAAAATTCGACGGAGACTATATAAAATGGCGTCAATTTCATGATCTTTTTGTCGAGGTAGTACACAAGGAACCCATCGCAAATTGCCAAAAGATCTTCTTCTTGAAGACAAGTTTAATTGGTGATGCCGAAAAGTTAATTCGCCATATAGTACCAACAGAAACAAATTACGAAGCAGCATGGAAGATCATTAATGATAGATTTGAAAACAAACGTCTATTAGTTAATGCTGTACTTAACAAGCTAACGTCGCAACCGACAGTAGTATGTGATAGCGCTTCTGCAATTCGGACATTGCATGACACAACTCAGGAATGCCTCTTAGCATTAAAGGGCTTAGGAGTTGATACTAGTACTTGGGATCCAATAATTCTACACACACTTATAAGAAAACTTGACAGGACCACACACACATTGTGGGAACAGTCATTAAAGCACCCAAGACAACTCCAAGAGCTAAAGGATTTTCTTAGCTTCCAAATGGAAACAAGATTCCAATCACTTGAGGCATTAGGTGGGAAGATCAAATCTGTAGATTTTGCAAATAAACGAATGCATACAAAGAAATCACTCACCACAACTTCGCGAACAACTCAATATCAATGCAAATTATGTAAGGAACAGCATCAATTATTCGCTTGTAATAAATTCTTACAAATGACTCCTTCACAAAGACTTAAATGGGTGAAGAGTGTTAACAGTTGCATAAATTGCCTTAAGGATTTACATACATCATCGAAATGTTCTTGACAAGAACCACAACACACTTTTGCATCTAGAACAAAGTGTGAACCCTATAGAAGCCAATACAAGTAATTCTTCATCATCAGCAGCAGCATCGGTATCGGATCAATTGACTTCTTTAGCAGCACAAGGGAACTATCGAAGTCAAGGTTATGTTTTCCTCCCTACTGCTCTTGTCCGCTTGTCCAACCAGTATGGCAAGACCATCGAATGCAAGGCCATATTGGATTCTGGATCACAATTAAACTTCATCACGGAAAAAACAATGAAGAAGCTTGGCTTAACACCAATCGCACAAATAATGCATATCCAGGGAATTGGTCGAGAAACTCAACAGGAAAAAAGAAGAGTAAATATTCAATTAGGATCTCGCATCAACGAATTTTCCATAAGGATGGAGGCCCATGTGCTGCCAACAATAATATCAAAACAACCCAGCAAACCATTTAATACGTCATCCTGGACAATTCCGAACAACATTCCACTTGCAGATCCAACATTTAATGAACCTGGTTCAATCGATGTCCTCATTGGAGCTGAGCTGTATCATTCGCTTCTCCCAGTGGGGCAGATCAAATTGGGAACATCTATGCCCACGTTGCAAAACACAGTCTTTGGATGGACAGTTGCTGGAAGGATAGATGACAATAACAACCTAAAAACATTATGTGTAATTTGCAGTGCAGATGAAGCACTCGAACATCAAATTGAAAGATCGCCAGATGAACCATCATCTAATGAGAGGCGCCTTACAGCCTCCGAAAATCAACGTGAGCTTCATTTCAAGCAGACTCTGTCAAGGAACAACGATGGACGATTTGTGGTGAGACTCCCATTCAAGGAGGAACCAACCATTTTGGGAGAGTCAAAAGATGTTGCCTTTCAAAGATTCATGTCACTTGAACGCCGACTTGCTAAATCAACAGGACTCAAGGAAAAATACGTTGAATTCATGAAGGAGTACCGACAGCTTGGACACATGGAAGAAGTAAATTACCAACAACTAGATAAGCCATACTACTTCTTGCCACATCATTCTGTAACCAAGGCGGATAGCAGCACAACTAAGCTCAGGGTAGTCTTTGACGGATCAGCAAAAACGTCATCTAACCTCTCACTAAATAACATCTTATCAACTGGTCCTACTATCCAAGATGATGTGTTTTCGGTTCTTTTAAGATTCCGTATGCCGAGGTACGTTTTTACTGCAGACATTGAAAAAATGTATAGGCAAATATTGATTCACGATGAAGACACCAAATACCAACTCATATGGTGGAGAAGCAGTCCCAATGAACCACTCAAGTGTTTTAAGCTCAAAACTGTCACTTACGGAACAACTTCTGCACCATATCTTGCTATAAAGTGTCTTCAACAATTAGCAGAAGACCATCAGAACCGATTCCCGTTAGCTTCAAGAGCAATAAAAAAGAATTTCTACGTTGATGATGTAATGTCTGGGTCGGACAGTTTAAGTGAATGCCTAGCCACTCAGGAGCAATTGCAATCATTATTGCAAACAGCCGGGTTTAGGCTTCGAAAGTTGTGCGCCAACCATGAATCACTCATCCGAGACATTCCAATAAACGATCGCGAAACAGAACTGAATTTCGACACCAGCATCGAAGAACACGTTAAAACAGTTGGAATGACTTGGCTACCAAAATCTGACGATCTTTGCATTAAATCATCATGAGTCGGAAAAGAACGTATTACAAAACGATCGGCTTACTCAGATATTGCTCATTTGTTCGATCCTCTCGGACTAATAGCCCCAATTGTTGTTACGGCTAAAATATTTTTACAACAGCTATGGGAACTAAAATACGATTGGGGTGCAGCACTTCCACAAGAAATGCAAACAACGTGGCTGAAATACAGAGAAGGTCTAAGGGGTCTTAACAACATTAAAACAACATTAAAACATTTTTTCTCACAAAATTCCTAAGGATGTGCAATTTCACGTATTCGCTGATGCCTCGGAGAAGGCTTATGGAGCAGTAACGTACGTTCGATCACAGGACAAGAGTAATACAGTTGTTGTGCGTTTATTATGTGCCAAATCCAGAATAGCTCCTGCCAAGAAAACCAAGTTATCGCATCAGTGCACCATTCCACGATTAGAGCTTTGCGCAGCCAAGCTTGCGGCAGAACTTATTCATCGCCTAAAAACCGATTTGGAAATTCAACAAGATAAAATCTATTTATGGACCGACTCAGAGATAGTCCTCAATTGGATTAATACATCATCATCAGCCACACTTCCAACGTTCATAGCTAATAGAGTATCTGCAATACAAGAACACACAGTTCCATAGCAATGGCGACACGTGGGCTCTAAGGAACCCAGCTGATATTTTGTCCCGCGGGACATCACCAGAGTTACTGCAAAATCATACTCTCTGGTTTTATGGACCAAGGTTTTTGCATGGACCAGAATCAATCTGGCCACCCAAATTCACAAAAAGGCCAGATATCCAACAAGAAGATGTTGCATTGCCAGCTGTAGCTCAGCAGTCATCAGACAATGATATTTTGGGTTCTATCAATCATCGAAACTCATTTCAAGGGGCAATACGTATCGTCGCATATATGCTCCGATTCAAGAGATCCAGGAAAGACGAAGGCACTACTCACAAGGATAACGCCCATGATGTTATTCTAAAGAGTAGCGAACTCGACCAAGCTCGGAAGGTTGTGCTTCGATTGATGCAGAGTGTCGAATTTAAGAATGACATAATTCATCTCCAAAAATACAACGAAGTATCAAAGAAGAGTCCACTAACAAGTCTTACACCATTTCTCGATCAGGATGGAATCATTCGCGTTGGTGGAAGATTGGAATCATCGGCATTACAGTATGACGCCAAGCATCCAATACTGTTACCCTACTCTCATCAATTCACGAAGCTGTTGCTAATGGAAGTTCATCAGGAAAACAAGCATGCTGGACCCCAAACTATACTATCTCTTGCTCGACAAAGATATTGGCCTATCAAGGGCAAAACGATCGCTCGATCTAACGTTCACGGTTGTGTGTTTTGCTCAAGATCAAGACCGAAAGTGTTATCACAAATGATGGGAAATCTTCCGGCTGACAGGATTCAACCAGCAGGACCATTTGTAAACACAGGCATTGATTTTTGTGGACCAATCTACACACATTATAAGCTAAGAGGAAAACGTCCTCAAAAAACATATATATCAGTGTTTTGCTGTTTCGCAACAAAGGCTTGTCATCTCGAACTGGTAACCGATTTAACTTCAGAAGGATTTATTGGCGCACTGAAGAGGTTCATGGCAAGAAGGGGCCATTGCAATAACATATACTGCGATAACGCTACCAACTTCGTGGGAGCCAAAAATCAACTATCAGAGCTTAAACAAATTTTTGATTCAGCAAAGGATAGAGAGAAAATAACAGCATCATGCACAAGGAAGGGGTGCGATTTTAATTTCATTCCTCCAAGATCACCACATTTCGGGGGCCTGTGGGAAGCTGCAGTCAAGTCTGCTAAGCATCTCTTACAACACGCATTGGCATCAGCATCGTTAACTTATGAAGAACTGGAGACAGCTGTAATTGAAGTCGAGGCTATACTAAATTCCCGACCTATAACACCTATGTCATCATAGGTGTGCAGCTCTTACCCCAGGACACTTCCTCATTGGACAGCCAATCATTAGCAATATTGATCGTGATGCGACACCTCAAAAATCTTCAATTCTCACTCGATGGAAGCTCGTAGCGCATGTCAAAAATGAGTTCTGGCGTCGTTGGTCAAGTGAATATTTAAATCAATTGCAGCACAGGTATAAATGGAAAGAAAGATGTCACAACGTAGAACCAGGAATGATGGTCATAATGAAAGAGGATAATCAACCAAGGTTAGCACCGCTCCCAATACACCAGCAATCGGATCCAACTAATGATGCAACTTCATCTGACCATTTGAAACGTCAAAACGATGTCGTGGACGATTCAGATAGACTATCGTTAGACAACAAACCCCACGAGGACTTCCCCACACCACGTAAACGAAAAAAAGGCTATGTCCCTTGGTACTGCATTAGTCACTTTGTTCATCGCTTGCACAATGGCAACTACCATAAATGCAAGTGACGACAATTATACATATAATGCCTTCATCCACATTCTTAGCGGTCAACCGTCATTATGATCAGTATTACCCACTAACGGAATCTGAATTATTAACTTGCATTGTTGTAGAAAAAACAAGGCATCTTTGTAAACAAATTCAGCCGATTTATCAAAGATCAGCTACAATAAGTAAATGCGAAGTATATATTCTCAACAAAATGGAGGATCTATCATCATGTCAATTAAAGATAATTCCCAACATTACAATATGGACCAAATTCTTACATGCCAATCAATGGATATACGCAGTAACGTCAAGGACATCATTAAACATAGCATGCAAGGCCTCGGCTACATCAGTCACTATTGAGGGATCTGGCATATTGAAATTACAACCCAATTGCATCGCAAAAAGCGACTTCATCACTTCATCACTTTCCGAGCTCACGACAATCATTCCAACACTGTACACTCATCGATGACTAGATTCAGTGAGTTGTCACAAAATACAATTTTCGAGTCCATACATAATCATATGAACCCAGCACATCAATACCAAGTTCGGTTCGACGAACAAGAGATGCATTTAAAAAGAATATCGTTTCAGATAAATAACACTCAGTTGGAGTTACCAAACATTGTGCATCGTCATGCGATACCCCACACAATTATAAATTCATCAGGAATAATTATTGTTATCGTCATAGCAATTGTTCTACTTTGGAAATTCCGTGTATTCGCTGAGTACCCGGTTGCTGCCCCAAGAAATGTGAGAACTATTCATTCCGCAGCACGTCACAACAATTTGCCGGAGACGAGCCCACAATCAACAAACAACACAACGATTGAACAAAGTTCAATGGGGGGCAGGATGTTCACTACCGTTCCCAGTACGTCAGCATCAAATTGCATGGCACCTGACATTGAATGTGATACCGGACCTACATGCTCGCAGTTGAACTGAGCTCACCCCAATGCAAGACAACACCTCAATTTTCTTTACTTTTTACTCCATGTATCGCACTTGAAATAATTTGTGCAATGTATGCACTTTGCATTCCCTTTTTATTTTGATTAATTGTATTTGATTTATTGTATGTCGCAAGAACTTCTTTTGTTGTAATTTGTTAGAGTAAGGATTTTTTCTGTATAAATATCGCCCAATAAAGTTTGAACAGTTCAGATATAATTCAACAGCTAAGAAAGACTTTTATTTTAATTTCCAAGTGAGTCTGCTTGAAAGGCTGATAATATCTCAATTTCTTGGTGTTCTAGTTCTGTACTAGTAATACCGCCGATAGTCACGGTATTGAACCGTTGTCTATCAAACACAATATACAGTAAAAGCACTGTTTACACCAGTCTCGTGCTCTCGGGGTACGGAAGCCATGGGCATGGTGACTAACTGGGGATCGAGTGTTGGTGTGGAAGTTGCGGTGGAAAAGATGTCTATGATGTTCCTCAAGGGTAAATTATCCTTGAATCGGCATCGAGTTGTTAAGGCTGGCGAGGTCGGTCTAAGATATGTGACGGACATTAAGTATCTTGGAATTATCATCGGAGACAGGATGAACATTGTTCTTCATCTTGCTAGGGTGAAAGCAAAGCTCACATCTCTTGTGCCAGCAGTCTGAAGTGTGTCGGGGTGAGCAGTCCGTACCGTGCATGGTGATCTATTTGTCGCTTGTGCGGCATTTGGTGCGCCGGTATGGTTGTTGCGAAGACCTTGATAGGGAGAAGCAAGCTTCTGAGTTGTCAGAGGATTATGCTCCGGTTCACTTCGATTATGCAAGACTGTCTCTACGGAGGCTCTTCAAGTGTTGGCAGGTATGCCGCCGTTAGATCTGGAGGTCATACGTAGCTGTATGGCTGGCAGATTGCGGAGGCAGCGACCTCTCTCAGCACTGACTGCAGCGAGTGCCAGAACGTTCAGGGTCTAAGTGCCCACGAACTGAAGGCTCTGTTGAAAGATGATGTTTTTACCAGGTGGCAGGTACCTTGGGGGGAGAGAACTAAAGGAAGAGCAACGTTTGAGTTCCTTCCTGAAGTTGCTTATGCGTGTGGGCGGGAGTGTCTGGACTTCTTACTCACATGCGAGCTTTCTGTTGCCTGGTCATGGTTCCCTAAATGCGTTTTTGCATAAAAAGGTACCTTGCTGGCTCGGCATAGTGCTCTCTGCGATGGGTATAGTATGGGTAGGTGACGCTTGGCATTTCAGTCGTGTCCTTTTCTCATGGGTCGTAGTGTAGTCTGCGGTTATGTGCTTCCAGAGCTCCCGATCTACTGGCACGTAGGACTTCGTCCTGGTAGATGTTTGGTCAGGAGGGAGGCTGTTCAGGTCTCATCCTGACCCACTAAGATGCCATCCGGGGGTTCTCCCCAATGTTGCTTCTTGCTGTGGCGATGGCGCCTTATGTTGCTGAGTTTTTACTTGGTACCATCTGGGCTGGATCTGCAGTGAGGTGTTGTGTGGGGTGCTTGTTCATGTAATCGGTGCTGACTCGATAAAGCAATTAATGCGTCGGTCAGGGGGTGCATAGCGACTGTGTTTCTATGCGAGAACGGACCATTTCTTCGAGCAGTAGTAGTTTTCTTGTTGTCCTTGTTGTATAGGCGTGTTTGCCTTCGTTCTTCTGGGGTTTCTTTGGTAGGGATGAGTGCTGACCTTGCTGGGATTTCCAGGCAAAATTGTGTTGTCTTGTGTTGTGTTTTTGTGAGGATGGATGCTACTCGACCATTGGTCTCTGCCTCGACCACTGATTCGATAGGCGTCCATCTAAAAGGCTTCTAGGCCTTTAGTGTTTCGGCACTTATCTAGAAGTGACCTTCGGGTGCGAAAGCCCAACCAGAGGCTATATTCTGGTACCATGGGAGATAGCTGGCCTCGGAAAGGATAGTTGATGCCGTTAGGCTCCCAAACTTTTATTCCGAGCTATCAAGAGGTAGGCCCCCTAGTGGTAGTATCATGGTGGCTGTGGTTGCCCAAAATCGAGGGAACATATTGCATACTAGGACCCTTCTAGGGTCTGTGGATGCTAGAGGTGTTAGATAGGCCTCGCCCTCAGCAAGGTTTGTGGTCGCCCTTAAGCGTCACTAAATTGTTACTGGGGTGGTAATTACCTCCTCAGGGCGGTGGTCAACGCTAAATTTGACTCCGCTATTGTGGGTAGGCTCACCGTGAAATTTGCCAATAATTGGCCGGGTATGCACGTTGAGCATATTTTCGACTTCTGTCCCTATCTACTCATTCTACTGTGTGCGCTCGAAGCGAGTGTGTGCAGTGAGTGCAGTGTGTAGAAAATAAGCAGTTATAGATAAGCCGCCGTAGCGTGGTGTTGTTTTGTTTCGCGAGTTTAGCTTTCGAGTGAGTGGTAACGGCACTTTGTGCTGATTTCGCACGTGATAGCACGTGTTGCTGAGTTGTTATTTGGTGAGTAGATGTTTTTTTATTTTTTTCTTCTTTGTATCATAGATAAATAGAAAGAGAAGAAGGACGGGACGAGGAAGGCGCGCAGGAAATCCTTGGCGTCGGCCTCTGCCCCCGTAGCGGAAGATTCCGCTATGGAGACGGAGAGCGTGGTTGAGGCGGGTAAGGCCAGAAGGAGGCCGCTTGAAGGAAGCACGTGTGGTGCTGCTGCATTTGCCGGCGGATACAGACGTGGCGGCGGGCAGCTGTGGTGGTGTGCCGAACGTGATGGGTCCTCCTATGGCTAGGCCGCGACTGATTAAAGCTCCGGCTAAAGTCAAGTCGTCCTAGTGCTATAGATTTCCTCGCAATATGAGGACCTTCTGTAAGACTTAGAAGGGACGCTTGAACGTCATAGGGGTAGGGAGGACTCCGGATGTTCTCCTGCTGAGGGAGATCCTGAGTCGGTTGAGCGTAAGAACGGTTCGGGTGGAGCGGTCAGGTCGTTAGGAGTCCCTGTTGGGATGAGGGTCGAGGAGAGGCCTTCGTTCATATAGGTTGCCAGCACTGCCACTGTTTCTGGTGGTATAGGTGGTCAAATTCAGAGCAGAGAACCTGATATTGAACCTGCCAAGCCAAAGGAAACGTGGTCGTTTGTGGTTAAGGGCAAGCAGGGTGAATCAAGCACTGTGCGCTCTGACAAACAAGGCGGCATTCTGTCTGCACGCCATCTGTTGCTGAGCGGGATGCTTTCATCGGGCATAAAAAGCTCGAAGAAGTGGGTTTGTTGGCCGAAATGGATAGACGTAAATCGATTGTCGTGCAGAAGGTGGAGAAGCGTATCTCCCCTGAAGAGTTCCTGGGTGAGCTGCATAAGTTAAACTTATGTAAGATTACCAAGGAGGAATTTGTAGAGGAGATTCGTCTTTCCACCCCTTGGAAGGCAGGTGATGGACGTCTTAATGTCATCCTTGAGGGCAGCCCCAGGGCCGCGAGTATTCTTCTCGGAGAAGGGAGGTGCTATATCAAGCACTTCTCGTTCCTCTTAAAGGAGAAGTCGTTGGTGCAGTGATGTAACCATTGTCACGGCCTAGATCACTTCGCATCCAGGTGTAGGCAGAAGGATTCTGTGTGCTGGCGTTGTGGACAGTCGGGCCACTCTTAGCGTGATTGCGGAAATGCTAGTCATTGCCCGGCTGGAAACTTTATGTTAAGCATGGATTGTCCAGTCTATGCTGCGGCGGTGGCCAGGGCGAGTGCTAAACACTATTAATTAATACAATTTAACTGCCAAGCTGCTTGTGCAGCCATGTTCGAGTTAGGACAGATATTGTGTAGCACACAGTGTAGTTTTGCGTTGTTGCAGGAACCGTACACTGTTCGAGGACATGTGAGGGGATTGCCTGCGTACATGCGATCATTTGTGGACGACAGTGGTCATGCTGCTGTCGTAGTAAATGATGTAAACACTGTGTGTTTCCTTATAGGCTCAAGTGAATGGGGTGTGTGTGTGAATGTTGAGGGTAGCTTTGGTAGCCTGATTTCATGCAGCCTTTACTTTAAGCATGCCTTGAACATTGAACCGTACTTGGCATACCTCGATGAGTTGCTTCGGATGATTGGGAATAGCGATGCGATTTTCAGCATTGACGCTAAATGCAGTCTCTTTGTGGTTCAGTAAAATGTAAGGACGCACGTCTGCATCTCACAGTGCCAACAGAGCAGAACTGCTGAGCGAATGGAGTACTTGGCATACCTCGATGAGTTGCTTCGGATGATTGGGAATAGCGATGCGATTTTCAGCATTGACGCTAAATGCAGTCTCTTTGTGGTTCAGTAAAATGTAAGGACGCACGTCTGCATCTCACAGTGCCAACAGAGGAGAACTGCTGAGCGAATGGATAGCCGTCAATCGCACTGTTGTTCTCAATCAGCCAAGTGACCTGTACAATTTCGATGGTCCAAACAGGCAAAGTGATATTGATATGACCCTGGCAAACATCATGGCGCTTCGTAGCTTCGACTTTCAGTGGCGCATTCGAGGTTGTGAAGGGGTGAGTGCTCACAGCCTCATTGAGGTGAAGAGTTCCTGCACGGAGCACGCAACCTCTGCCCGCGGCGCTGCCTGTCCCAGAACCTTCCTATAGATGGTATATGGAGAGGCGCTCCGCTGCCCGGATTCTCGAAGGCCTTAAAGGCATTCCACCGTAGAAGCTTAACGAGAGCAGCAAGCGATTGTTAGCTTGGGCGACTAAAGTAGTGGAAAGTCAACCACCGGCGACACTACTAAGGGCACTAGGTCTAAATGCGCCAGTTCACTGGAGGCGTCACCCTCGGAGCCTAAAAGGCTGAAACCGAGTGGTGAAACACCCAATATTGCGAGTAGGCTCAACAGGCCGAAGTGCTGAAAGTCGACAACACTTATGGCCGTATTTGATAGAGGAGACGCTGACTGCGCTATCTCTCCATTGAATCGGAAGAAGGTAGAGTCAGGGATCAACGAAATCTATCTGAGCCTGGTGCTGGAAAACGGAGGCCTTGCACACGTAGGGCGTGACGGAGGATGGCACCAGGGTCATATAAAGCTTGTGACTTTCAAGTTCCAGAGTTCGGCTGATCTCTTTAAAAAGCCATTAGCACGCTAGGAGAGGTGTGGAAGGGGGCGCGGCTCGAGGTTGTACCTAGGGATCAAATCCCCAGTAGACCAAGAACCCGCAATTACCTTCCGCGAAGCCCCTCAGACCCTGCTACAATCCTAAAGTTCATCCAACTTTGCAACCCAAACCTTCCTACCCACTATTGGAAGGTTGTCAAGCTGGATGAACTGAAGGGAGTACAAAGGTCCGCAGTGATTGTGATCAATAAAGAGTCACTGGACCCACTTGCCAAGTCGGAGAGTGTCATCCACTACGGCTTTGGGACGATCACCCTGAAGGTGTGCAAAAAGGATGGGGAGACTAGTGCGAAAGCGAAACTCCTCCACCTCTACTGCTGCTGTCGGTAATATACTGACTGCGGTAGTAGAGGAGAAGAAAGACCGTCCTGCATCAAGCATCAAGCGAGCCTCAACCCTTTACTTCAGGCTCTATCGAGAGGGTAACTCCCGTAGCCAATATGGCACCGATGGAGGTGGAAGAGAAGGGCTCTGGCACGCAGGCACTGACCCCTATCATAGGTATCTATGGTCAGGAAGCTGACGATATCGGCCTCACTGACCTGGAGCTAACCAGCACCCCGCCCAATAGTCAAGAAGACTCTTTTCTAGAGTCCGATACCGACGATGAGGCAGTGGTGGAGATTGTGTCTGGAATTGATACGGACATGTCACCCAACAGCCATGCTCCGGGTGACACAGATTAATCTCCACCAATCCATCGCGGCCTCGGCCGCTCTTCTTGTCCCTACCAACACCTGCGGAGATGATATCGTCCTGGCCAAGGAACCCAGGGCAGTCAACGACATAGTATCGTGTACTCAGGACGCAGCAATTCAACCTCTATTATGTGAGGAATGAAGGTAAGTCAAGAGCCTGCATACTTAATAAGAGTTCTTTGAATACCCATATTCTCTCCCACCTTAGCAATCGAGACTCAGTCACCGTACGCCTGGAGGCAGGCAAAACAAAATGATGACTAGTCTCCTCCTACATGGCCCATGACCATGGGGAATGTCCGTCAGAGACGCTGAGAAGGACGATTGCTGATGCGGAAAAAACCAGAACCGCGCTAATCCTGGACTGTGATGCAAACGCCCATCACACAGTATGGAAAAGCACGGACATCAACGAAAGAGGTGAATACCTTTTAGCTCCCTTGTAAGTAGCAGGTTAGATTTGTATAACCAAGGTAATACACCCACCTTCGTAATTAGGAACAGACAGGAAGTCCTAGACCTTACCCTCGTGTCTGACCATGTAGCTGATCACTCTTTCTCTGATCACCGCTATATAATGTTCAGCACAACGAGTTCCCCCCATCCCAAAGAGTCTTTAGGAATCGTAAAAGAACCAACTGGGATAGATATAGAGAGATTGTTGCAGCAAAAATGTCGAGTACCAACATCTCCATCCCAAGCAACCCCATTGATCTCGACCATTCAATGGACAACCTCACAGGAACTCTCAATATCGCAATGTCATGTCCAATCAGCAGGCAAAGAGGCAAGTCTAAACCTCCCTGGTAGAACCATTAAATAGACCATCTGCGCAAGAGTTGTAGGAAGCTCTTTAACAAGGCGAAGGGTTCTCGTGATGCTAAGGACTGGGACTCCTATAAGGAACACCTCAGTACCTCTAAAACTGAATTGAGAAAGGCCCAACGAACCTCTTGGAGACTTTTTTTGTGGTAAGATCGAAGAAGTCTCCGAGGCTTCCAGGCTAAGAAAGATTCTGGCATCATCTCCATCTATCCCGGGACCAGGACCTCATCCAGTGAGGAAACCCTCAGTCTCCTTGTCGATACGCACTTTCCGGGTAACTTCTCGATTAAGGCCAATAAGGAAGTCGTATCTCTTCCAAAAACTCCATGTGATCTTATAAATGTCAGCCACACTACTATCATGTGGGCACTGACAAGCTTTAAACCCTTCAAGTCAGCGGGACCTGACGGCATCATCCCTGTGGAGCTTCAAGGAACAGCTGACCTCATCATGTCGTGGATTCTCAACATATTCAAAGGCTGTATGAGTCTTAGTCATGTCCCCAGCTCCTGGAAAAGGGTCAAAGTAGTGTTTATTCCCAAAGCGGGCAAATACTCCCATGCCAAACCGAAGGACCTCAGGCCAATAAATCTTTCCTCATTTCTCCTGAAAACCCTGAAGAAACTAATAGACCAATAAATCAGGCAAGCTATCCCAGCATACAGACTCTCATCTGCACAGACTGGCCTGCCTGTGTATCAGCGGGGCACTGAGAAGTACTCCGTCAGACGCACTGAATATTCTCCTCCATCTTCGGGAAACAAACTGCAGCAAGCACAGCCTTGAGACTCAAAACACTCGGATTGTGGTCCGAACTCAACACTAGCCACTCAACCATTCTCAAGGAATTCAATTTCCTTCCTACCGACGCCGACCGCCTACTACCCCAGGCCATCTTCGAGAAGAAATTCTCAATCAGTATTCCTTCCAGATCAGACTGGATATCAGACAGGCAAACGCTGAAAGATCCTCTGCGTACTTTTACAGATGGATCAAAGACAAAAGAAAGGGTGGGTGCGGGTGTCTATTCACAAGACCTCAACATTGCTATCACCGAGAAGCTCCCTGATCCCTGTAGCGTTTTTCAGGCAGAAACCGTAGCGATAAAAAAGCGCTGTCATGGCTAAGAAACAACGTGATATCAAAAGGGATATCACCATCTGTTCCGATAGTCAGGCCGCCATAAAATCACTGGACAGTGTCATGTTCTACTCAAAAACATACCTTAATTGCGGGCTGTCTCTTAACAAAATCGCTGAGCAGTTCACCTCATGTGGGTACCGGGACATTGTGACATACCAGGAAACTGCAAAGCCGATGAACTCGCCAAGTGTGGTACAACCTCATCCCTACCAATAGCAGGAGTACCACCTTCCATGCCGATCGCTACAGGTTAGCATCTTCTTAAGATCCACACAATTAAAACCACTATAAAAAATGGCTAGAGGGCACCACCTGCCTTAAAACAAAGGAAATCTGGCCATCACTTAACATAAAACGGTCACTCAGTCTACTTAGACTCAGCGAGCCCTCATTAAGGACCCTCATGGGAGTCATAACCGGGCACTGTGTAATTGGCACTCATGCTCGCAGGATGGGTGCCCCATATAATGATTTTTGCAGAAGCTGCATGGATAGAGAGGAGGAAGAAAATACTCATCATATTCTCTGCTCCAGCACTACAGGAGCAGTCGTAGGTTCCTGCACCTAGGAGCCTACTACTTCAGCGGCCGTCACGAGCTAAATAGTGCCACCATTGGCCAACTAAATCGCTTCATTAGCAGCACCAACTGCTTCCAGTGGTAGGAGAAGTCAATCCGCGTGGGAATAACCTGGCCTAAGTGTGACTGCTCTTTAGCAGTCAGCCACTACAACCTAACCTAACCTAACCTGAGGTCGTTCGCTCTAATGATACTCTAGATGTGCAGAAAGGTTGGAATGAGAGGCGCTGGCTTCTCAAGAATGTCGACTGGGCGATGTATAAGAGAGAAATTGCGAGAAAGGCCACATCAACATCACAACGTTTGGGTATGGATAGTAAGGTTGCCCTCATCAATGAATGTATGTGGGATGTCAACGACCGACTCTTTCCAAGAAGGCATATGGTGAAACGGAAAAGGGTCAAGTTGTCTGAGTTGAATGTGAAGCGAAAACAGGTTAAGAAATTGTGCAAGCGTTTTCAAACCTGTAGACGTCAATGGCTTGGCTGAATACAAAAGTATGCTTGTCCGAAGTAGACAATTGGAGATCCTTTGCCGAGGAACACCGTGATGACCCCTTGGATCAGCTTAACCGTGTTTGTCGGGGAAGGAAATCCTTGAAGCTTGGGGCATTCATCATGAGGGGCAAGTTCACAGCTCACATCATGGAGGGACTGTATATCTGTCTTGATGAGTACTTTCTTCCCCAGAAGCATTCGTCCCATTGATCCACTTGTAGGTTTGCTGGACGAGGTGCCTATGGTGAGTGAAGGAGAAATTGGTTGCGCGATTTTTAGGCTTAAATCGAGGAAGTCACCAGGATTCGACGGACTAACTGGAGAGATGGTGAAAGCAATCTGGACGGTGGTTCCCGAATACTTGATGACTCTTTACTAGTGAAGTGTCAGGGAGAATTTTTTTCCCGATCTGCCGGGAAGTATGTTGTCGCGCCCCCTGGCGACAATGGTCGGTCCTGTTGATACCTCCCGGCCCGACTCAGCTGGGATGGGTTCAAAAACCAAACTATTCCAAAACTCCTAATCTTCCCAAAGAAAGTGGAGGCCACGTCGTCTTTCGACGGGGACAACGAAACCCCGTCCGTTATATATATATATGTTGAGATGTATGTATTGATAATTTTCACTCACCACTGTATTCTCATTTTCTACCACATGCACTAATGTCACATCTAACCTCTCTGTAACTATACGCTTGTCATTCTGAATCTTATAATAAACATCCTCTTCTTGACAAACCACTGACGGATAAGGACGTGTTTTTCCTAAGCTCAATAGGTTATGGGCCCACGAATTCTGGATTAATCTCGGTCATCGGTGTAATTTCGCAAAGAAATATTACTATTTCGGTTTTGTTGAGGTAATTTCATTGGTGAGATTATGTTTATATTAAACTGATATTAAACTGATCTTGAGTGATCAGTGGAGTACCTGGAAGATTCAGGTAAAAATCGTACTTAACGCAAGCAATCTTTTTGGAGTAGTCAGCGGGGATGAAGTCTTACCCGTTCAAGCGGAATCAGCGGGCAAATCGGATGTTGTCACATGGCTCACAAAAGACAGGAAAGCACAGAAAATTATTGCCACCACCATCGGACAGCAACCGCCCTTACATATTCTTAATAGCACCAACTCAAAAGAAATGTGGGATAAATCCACGAACAGAAATCCAAAGCAAGTGTGCACATGCTGCAGCAGACATTTTATTGTTTTGGTAGAAGTCCTGAGGACGACGTCGCCACACATATTTCAAAGTTGGAGGCACTGGTGCAACAATTAAAAGAAGCGGGAGAATTCGTTTCTCCAAGTATGGTAATGACGAAGATTTTGATGACCTTACCCAAGAAATTAAATCATTTTTTCAGCGCTTGGGACTCAACGTCCCCAGAAGAAAATACATAGAAAAATCTAACATCTAGATTAATAATGGAAGAAACCCGACTTGAATCATTTTATGAACACCCTCCACAATCATCTGTTCAATGTTCGCAAGAGAACACGCATAGTGCACTATCAGAAGAAAAACGGGTGAAAAGAGATTATGATAAGAAGAGAAATGCCAAAACGACTGACAAGAAGAGCAAATGTTTTTTATGCAAAGAGAATGGTCATTGGAAGCGGAATTGTCCCATGAGAAAACAATCGTCTGTCAATTTTGCACAAACAAATGATTGTGGTGCTCTTGTGTCTAATTGTTTAGTGAATTACACGGACACGGTTGCACTGGAAGATGGGATTTTAGATTCAGGTGCCAGTCATCATATGACGTTTAATCATGAATGGATTAAAAATTACCAACAGTTAAACAAACCAATACCTGTAATAACTGGTAATGGTGAGAAGATCTTGGCAATTGGAAAAGTTACTGTAAACGTTCTTGCTTTTGATAACAGAAATTGGTCTGAGAAGCGCTTGGAAGATGTTTATTTTGTGCCGAAAATTAAAATGAACCTTTTCTCCTCAGGAAGAGCAATGGATAAAAATTTTGAAATGGTCATAGACAACCGAAAATGTGAAATAATTAAGGGAGTAAGTTGCCGACGGCCCTACAAAATGATGTTTCGAGTGGTTATGGATGACACTACTGGGGTAACAAACATTGCCTTGAAAGGTGAATCTGTTCAGTTGTGGCATGAGCGACTCGGGTATTTGGACATTAAGCAAGTAAGATCTGTATTGAGAAAACATAATATTCCGCACATTGACAATAACTCGTTCTTTTGTGATGCGTGTATGTTTGGGAAACAAACGCGATTACCGTTCAACAACAGCATGTCCAAATCAAAATCTGTGGGTGAATTGGTTCATACGGATGTATGTGGTCCCATGCAGCAAATTTCAGCAGGTGGCTCAAAATACTTCGTTCTTTTTAAAGATGACTTCTCGCATTATAGATCTGTATTCTTCATTCGAGAAAAAAGTGAAGTGACTAACATACTCAATAGCTTTTTGCATACAGTGAAACTTGACACAAATTGTGCAGTGAAGACTCTACGTTCGGATAATGGACTCGAGTATAAAAACAAAGATGTGAATGCAATTTTAAGACGCGAAAATGTACGTCACCAAACTACTGTTCCATATAATCCTGAGCAAAATGGATGTGCAGAACGTGATATGAGATTTATTGTCGAGTTAGCGAGAACTATGTTACACACAAAAGGCATGCCTATTAAATTATGGGCGGAAGCAATTAACACTGCCGTTTTCTCATGAACAGATTTGGTCCAAGTCGCGAAATAGGAAAAAGGCCCTACGATCTGTGGGTTAAGAAGGAACCGTCTATTGAAAATATGAGAGTGTTTGGAATCGAAGTTTTTGTGCTAAAATATAATAATTAGACACCAAAATATTTTGTTCTATAGTTCTTTATTAGCTTGAGTCCAAACATGGAGTGAACTATAATTTCTTAAAAACAAAAACTAACAGCTAATGCGAACATAAGCAATAGTGACAGAAAGAGACAAAAAAGGACGCTTTACAAAAGGGGAGCATGCAGAAAAGAGACACGTGACAATAGTTCGTAAACAACATACATACATGTTTGTACACACTTGTTGCGGCGGCGTCTTTTGTTTGTCAAGCCTGCTTGGTAACAGGTTGCTTATGATTTAGTTCGGGCAAACTGTACCCGAACTTTGTGGACTGGGAGACACATGTATGTCTTCTCCATAATGCATCCACTAACAGACGTGTGTCCGTATTCATGTTTATAAACATATTATATTATAATAGTGTTGCTGTTGATATGCTGCTACTGCAGAGCATGTCACTCAAGGAGAAACGTCAAAAATGGGATCCAAAATCGAAACCTGGTTACTTCGTGGGATATCCTGAGAACCAGAAAGGCTATCGTGTTTCGTTTTCCAACAATAACAAGGTGGAGGTTTCGCGAAATATAGTGTTCAAAAAGGAAACAATTATCCCTCAATCTGCCTTTAAAAAGGATATGAAATTAGATATCAGCACTCCGGATAGTGACAATTACAAAGAAAAGTCTGCGAGTGATATTTCTAAAGTGCAGTATAAAAGCGACGAAGATAAGACAGAAAAGCAAAATCATTGTGATTTCGAATTCGAATCAGCGAAAAGCGATGGGGAGGGTGATTTGGAAAAACAACTGTCAACGGAGACACAAACCGAAGCACATAATGATCAAGTACAAAATCTAAATGAAGTGGGTTATCGGTCGAAACTTCGTAGTCACAAGAATAACCCATTTCCAGCCACATCAAGTGTTATTTCGAACATGTTAGAAGGCTATGCATTCATCACCCAATGTCATGAGCCGAAAAACTGTCGGGAAACTTTGGCTTCAAGTTCTGGTAGCCAAGGGAAAGTTGCGATGCAAGAGGAAATTGACGCGCTGAAACGGAACCGAACATGGGAGCTTGTCGACCTGCCAAGTGATAGAAAAGTGATTGATAACAAGTGAGTTTTTAAAGCCAAGTTGTCAAAGAACAACGAAATCTACAGATACAAAGCAAGGCTTGTCGTCAGAGGCTTTACACAAAAAGAAGGCATGGATTACTCCGAAACATTCAGTCCTGTAGCAAGGTTCGCATCCATAAGGACCATTCTCACAATAGCTGAGAGAGAATTTTCCTTTGAAGCAGTTCGACAATAAAACGGCTTTTCTGAACGGGGGATCTCAAAGAAAAAAATTATATGTCGCAGCCTGAAGGTTTTAATGATGGCAGTGGTCGTGTGTGCTTGCTAAAGTAAAACTTGTATGGTCTGAAACAAGCTTCAAGATGTTGGAATCTGAAATTTACTGAGCTTCTAGAAGAATTTAATTTTCGATCAAGTGCGGCTGATTCGTGTGTTTTTGTTCGTCAAGAGAATGGTGATCTGATCATGATGGCATTATACAGTGACGATGGACTCATTGCTGCAAGTGATAAGGGCATTGTTCTTCAGTTCTTACAATATTTAAAGAAACATTTCGAAATTAAAGTGTCCGACGCAGAATACTATTTGGGTCTTCAAATAGAACGCAGTATTGAAGGTTATGTTCATTTAAACCAGTCAAGTTACTCGGAAAGGTTGCAGCAAAGGTTTAATATGTTTGAATGCCATTCTGGGTGCACACTTGCAGAAACATCGAGGGTCATAGAAGTGGTTCTGTCCAATAAGGAGTGCAAGTTCCCGTTCCGAGAAGCTGGTGGAAGCTTAATGTACCTTGCAGTGGCAACCAGACCAGATATTTCGTATGCGGTTGGATTTGTTTCTAGACATTTGGAGAACCCGTCTACTGAACATGTTTGTGCAGTGAAACGAATTCTAAAAGCGTCAGAGCGTCAATTTGTCGACAACAGAAGCGGAGTACATTGCTGCATACGAAGCAGTAAAGGAGCTTATTTGGATCAAGTCACTATTGCTGGACCTTTATCCGTTTAATTGTTGACCTTTTTCTGGACAACCAAAGTGCTTTGAAGTTAGTCAAAAATCCAGAATTCCATAAAAGAACAAAGTATGTTTCCCCACTTCATCAGGGAAAAATTTAGAGAAGGTGGCTTTGATTTGAGTTATGTGCCTACACATGAACGTACGAAATTGAATATTATATCAAAATGAATTCTTTGAGTTATGTATTTTGCTTAAGAATTAACTTTCATGAATTATTTTGTTTTGAGAATGAATTGTTTTAAGCTAAGTCTTGTTACAAGAAATGTTAAGGAATGTTCTAAAATGAATAATAAGTGGGAGTGTTGAGAATTATGTATTAATACTTTTCACTAACCACTGTGTCCTCATTTTCTACCACATGCACTAATGTCACATCTAACCTCTCTGTAACTATACGTAACTAACTATACGCTTGTCATTCTGAATCTTATAATAAACATCCTCTTCTTGACAAACCACTGACGGATAAGGACGTGTTTTTCCTAAGCTCAAT